>CM032449.1:220752119-220848896 GCA_019049505.1 Pachyrhynchus sulphureomaculatus
ACTGACACCCAACAACTCTCCATTGCTCTCTGCGTCCTAGCGAGTCTGTCCATGTTTGCCCCTGGTCAGCGTCCACGTCTGGCAGCCATAGGTCAAAACCGGCAGCACGCACTGATCGTAGACGCGAGTCTTCAAGTATTGTGGTAATTTACTGCTCTTGAGGATGTGTCTCAGTTTCCCCGAAGCTTGCCCACGCAAGTCTTGTTCTTCTCTTGATTTCGGCAGTTTGATTGTCCCTGTTTAGTTTTATTACCTGACCCAAGTATACATATTCCTCCACACCCTCAATAAGTTGGCCTCCCATACTGATATTTCTTGGATCGTCAGCATTTGTCATCGTTTTCGTCTTTGCAAGATTTACGTTTAATCCTATTCTCTTAGAGGCTTCCACTAGTTGTGTAAACATTGTCTGTAGGTCTTCAAACTTGTCGGTGATCAGGATGATGTCATCGGCAAATCGTAGATGATTCAATCGTTTTCCGTTGATTTCTATGCCCTTTCGTTCCCAGGGCAAGGTTTTAAAGATGTCTTCCAATGCCAACGTAAACAGCTTTGGCGATATTATGTCTCCCTGTCTTACACCTCGATGGACTGGTATAGGTTTCGTAGTTTCCTCTAATTTAATTATCATACATGCTTCTTCGTAGATGTTATGTATTAGGTCCCTGTAACGGGAGTCAATTCTACTGATATTCAAGGCACATTCTACCGCCCACAGTTCCACTGTGTCGAAGGCCTTTTCATAATCGACCAGGGCCAGGTACAGTGGCATGTGCTATTCATTGGTTTTTTCTATAAGGGTTTTCATAGTTAACAGGTGGTCGGAATTGCTGTAACCCTTTCGAAAGCCGGCTTGCTCAACTGGTTGGTAGGCATCCATTTTATCACTCAAGTGGTTTGTGATTATTTTCATAAACAGCTTATAAATTTGAGACAGCAGAGAGATCGGTCTGTAATTCGCTAATTCGCGCTTGTCTCCTTTCTTATGCAATAGAATGGTCACTGCTTCATTCCAGCTGCTAGGAACCTTTCCATAATGCAAGCAATCGTTTAAACAGCTGTTTAATATCTTCCATTAGTTCTTGCCTACCTTCCTTCAGCAATTCATCCTGGCCCGGTGCCCTGTTATTCTTCATTTCTCCTAGGGCCTTTAATATTTCATATTTCTCGATGTCAGGCAATTCTTCAGAGTTCACATTCATGATCCTTTTTGTCAATTGCTGTTTTGTCTCCTCTTCTGGGACTATCTTAGAACTGTACAGATCTTTGTAGTACTTTTCCGTTATTGTGGTTATTTGTTGTTCACCTCTGTGTTCTCTGCCATCAGGACTTTTTTAAAGCGATTATTTGAGTTCTACCCCCAGTGTTGGTCGCAGGCTCTTCATTCCTCTATTATTCTGTATTATTTTTTCTATCTTTTGTTCATTATGTTCTTTGATATCTTCTTTGATCATCCTTCTTATTGTCTTGTTTATCTCTGTGTATTCTACTGTGTTTCGTTTGTCCTGTTCTAATAGTTTTCGTCGATGTTTCAGCATGTCCTTTGTATTAATGCTGATTTTTTCTTCTTTTTTTTCTCTCTTTCGAGCCACTTTCAACCCCGCCTTCAAAACAGCCTTCGTTATTTTCTCATTCTTGTCATTTATGCTCTCACCGGTAGTTTCATCGTGTCTGTCCAGCTCCTGCTCCAATGCCTCTCTGTACCTGTCACCCTTTTCCCTGAGTGCTCGCGTGTCTATAGGTGCTATTCTCTTGATAAGTTTTAATCTTTCCAATCTCTTATCTATATGTATTCTTGCTCTAACCAAGCGATAGTCACTTCCCGTACCAAATGATTTCATAACTGTGACGTCCTCAAAAACCCCTCTGTTTGTTGCCATGATGTAGTCTATTGCATTTCTTGTTATTCCATCCGGGCTTATCCACGTCCACTTTCTTTGTGGCTTTTTTTTAAAGAAGGTGTTCATAGCGTACATGTTCTGTTGTTCCATGTATTCCATTAATCTGTCGCCTCTTAGATTTCGGGTGCCGTATACATATGTATGTATGTATATATATATATATATATATATATATATATATATATATATATATATATATATATATATATAATCTTAGTTGGGGAACTCGGCAAAAAGGGGCGTGATAAGAGATTACACAATTTTCATTAAGCCAATATTTCGGTCCTAGATTAGGACCTTCTTCAGGGCAAGAACTGAAGAAGGTCCCAGTCCCAGGCCAAATTATTAGACGCACTGCAAGATTTCATGTAAAATATTAATTACCGAGTGATATTGTACCGTTTTATTATTTTAAAATTGATTTGTTTTTATTTTTATATTATCCAATCAATTACCTATTTATTTGACATAAATAAAACAGCATTAATTTAGAAAAGCATAAGTTTATTAAGTTTTAAAGAAAAGTGAAATTAATGTTAGTAAAAGTCAATATTTAGTTGAGCCACCTTTAGCCGCTATCAAAGCTTTAATTCTGCGCGGCATGCTATCACTGCAAGATTGTACTGTCTCTTGCATTTGAGGATGATGATTCCACACATGAATAATCTTTTCTAGGAGCTGGGTTTTGTTGGTAATCACATCTTTAGCCACTTCTCTTTTCATCACCTCCCACACATTTTCAATGGGGTTCATATCCGGCCAATCCAACAGAGGGATATTTTTTTCTGCCAAAAAAGCTTTAACAGACCGAGCAGTGTGGCAGGGAGCTCCATCTTGCATGAAAGTGAATGGTTCCCCATTTGGAAACCATTCTCTGAGCTGCGGAATAAACCGATTTTGTAATACTTCTTTGTACTGATCTTGCCTCATTATTCCTTTGACGACGTGCAGACGTCCAGTGCCCTTGCCGCTGATGACTGACCAAATCATCACTTTGGTGGGATGTTTAACCGTCGGGACGACACAATCAGGATGAAACTTTTCTCCATGACGACGACGCACATACTGAGCTTTATTCTGCAAAATTTCGAATGTGCTTTCGTCACTGAAGCAGACCTGTCAAAAATAGGAAAAAATATATAAACTTCCATGTTTATTTGCTTTATTTAACTGAAAATGATAATAATGTATCAATTATTGATTAAATTGCTGTATCTTACCGATCTCCAGAAGTCCACATCTTTGTCTTGCCATTGTTTGGTCCACTTCAGGCGCTTTGCTTTCATTGCAGCTGTTAACTTGGGCTTCCTGGCGGGGCGACAGGCCTTAAAATCTAATTCTTTCAATTTTCTTCGAACAGTGCGCTCAGAAGCATTTACGCTAGCATCCTGGAGTTGTGATTTTATTACCTTTGTGGTAGCAAATCTGTTTTCTACACAAATTTTTTCTCTGACCGTGGAGTGAAAATTGGTTTTCTACCGCATCTTTTCTTTCTTTTCGGGCTTAATTCCTTCCCTGACTCAATTTTCTTTTTTATGCGTCGTACACTAGCTTCAGAAACCTCCAATCTTCGTGATATTTCTCGGTTTGTAAATGTTTTTCGCAATCACAAGGGCCTTCATTTCAGCTTTTTTACGTGGTGAAAGATCGCCTTTTCTACCCATAATGAAAATAGTCCAATTCCTTTTTTAAAACACTGCATACAAAATAAACTAATAACTGAGTACTATAAAACTGTTAAACAAACAATCACAGTCCATAAAGCCACAGAAACACGTCCGTACCTGATTCGATTCCGATCGCGACTGATACAGATTTGTACTTGTTTACGTTCATGTATCACTTTGTCAACACAGTGTTGCCATATGTTAAAAATAAATACAAATATGTAGTCTACAAACAATTCTTTTAAATAAAAATCAATAATATTGTAGTTTAAATATACCATTATTGCATAAAAACTCTTAAGAAACATAAAATTACTAAAAAAAATACAGTGCGTCTAATAATTTGGCCAGGGACTGTATATATATATATATATATATATATATATATATATATATATATATATATATATATATATATATATATATATATATATATATATATATATATATATATATATATATATATATATATATATATATATATATATATATATATATATATATATATATATATATATATATATATATATATATATATATATATATATATATATATATATATATATATATATATATATATATATATAATATATATATATATATATATATATATATATATATATATATATATATATATATATATATATATATATAATATATATATATATACATATATATATATATATATATATATATATATATATATATATATATATATATATGTATATATATGTATATATATATATATATATATATATATATATATATATATATATATATTATACATATATATATATATATATATATATATATATATATATATATATATATATATATATATATATATATATATATATATATATATATATATATATATATATATATATATATATTATGTATATATATATATATACATATATATATATATATATATATATATATATATATATATATATATATATATATATATATATACATATATATATATATATATATATTATATATGTATATATATATATATATATATATATATATATATATATATATATATATATATATATATATATATATATATATATATATATATATATATATATATATATATATATATATATATATATATATATTTATATATATATATATATATATATATATATATATATATATATATATATATATATATATATATATATATATATATATATATATATATATATATATATTTATATATATATATATATATATATATATATATATATATATATATATATATATATATATATATATATATATATATATATATATATATATATATATATATATATATATATATATATATATATATATATATATATAGTATATATAATATATATACACAGTGAAGTCTACTTATAACGAACCCGTTTATAGCGAATTTCCGGTTAAAACGAAGTATTTTATAATACACGAAAAAACTTCCTTAAGACCAATGCAAATTTTTATCGGTTATAACGAACTTCCGGTTAAAGCGAACCAAATTTGGATGCTTTATATCCGTTTATAACGAACTTGCCGCTCCTTGTGCTCGATGTCGCGCAACTTGATCTAGGGAATTCACCGAAACTCGCTGGGAACCCCTATTCTGCTTGTTTCCGCCGCGTTGCTAGTTCGAGCAGTATTATTTTAAATTCACTTGTGTTATGCTGTTCTAATGCATATTTGATTAAAGTAGCAAGATTGAGTTTTTATTTTAAAATGAGTACACAAAAAAGTAGAGCGTTTACTTTAAAAGACAAACACGATATTATAAGGAAAATAGAAAATGGAGTTAAACAAACTGATGTTTGCAAACAGTTGAATCTAACTAAATTTAGGGTTTCTACCATATGGAAGAAGAGGCAAGAATTCTTATCAATCTATGATAAAGGAAACTTTAGTTGTAAAAAAGTAAGAAAATCTACACATGACCAAGTCGATAAAGGACTTCTTAAATGGTTTAGTCAAAAACGACATGAACATGTTCCTATTACCGGCTATACTTTACCAGAGAAAGCTAGTGAATTGGAAAGGAAATTAGAGAACACCGAGTTTAACTGTTTTAGAAGTTGGATTGAACGATTTAAAAAGCGACATAATATTAGTGGGGGTAAGATGGTATGAGAAACGGCAGGAGTGGATATGACTGTCGTTGATCAGTGGTTGGCCAATGTATGGCCGAAAATTCGAGAAAGTTATGAATATGTGGACATTTTTAATGCGGATGAAACGGGTTTGTTTTACAAGATGACGCCTGATAAGACATTAAAGTTTGTCGGAGAGAATTGTGCTGGTGGAAAATTATAAGAACTAAGGATTACTGTGTTGGTAAATATGTCTGGAACAGAGGAAAGAAAATTGTTGGTGATAGGAAAGTCCGCCCATCCCAGGTGTTTTAAAAACAAACATTTACCGGTAAAGTACAATTCAAACAGTAAAGCCTGGATTACATCGGTAATTTTAAAAAACGAACTGTTCGAATGGGACAAAGAATTAAAATTCACAAACAGAAAAATATTACTTTTGATTGACGACTGTCCAGCGCACCCTGAAGTTGATCTACAGCAAATAAAATTGGTTTTTATGCCTCCAAACACAAGTGCAAAGCTCCAGCCTATGGAACAAGGTGTGATACATTCTTTAAAATGTCATTGTAGAAAGATTTTACTTTTGAAAATGTTACAGACGATCGATAAATGTAACATTTTTTCTGTAACTCTTTTGGACGCTATAAACTTTATGGCGTGCAAAGAGTCAGTAGAGAAACCATTGCAAACTGTTTTAAGCATGGCGGATTTTTAAGGAGGAATGTAGATATGATTCAGATGATGAGCTACTGTTGACTCAGTGGATTGAAAAACATCGAGAAGATCCAACTGATTGTCCAGAATTTGTTTACGATGCTAACATTTAACAAAGTACGGTGGAAATCGAGATAAAAAGATGTTTAATCACCTTAATTTTAGAGAATATGTATGACGAGAGAAATATTAACTGATGATCAGATTGTGACATCAGTGACTTTTGGAAAGATTTTAAGCGATAATGACTACGAAGACGAACTTGAAAAAGGAGATCATATTTATGTTCCCTTCATTTCAGAAATGACTAAGGAAAGGACTGAAACTCGCAATTTTTTCGAATCTCGTGAAGTTCCTGAACATAAATGAAGTAGTTTTTGTGATCTTGATAATTATATAAACGTCATTTCTTTTTCAAGTAAAATTGTACAAACGAAAAATACTGATTTTATGTATAAACTACTTATTTTAATGTTTTCGTTTATCTATAATATATATAAAATGCAACGTCTCTCTGTCTGTCTGTCTGTCTGTCCGTTAGTGACCTTATCACTGGAGAACCACTTATCCGATTTACGTACTTTTTTTTTTAAAACATACATATGTTCTCTGGCCAGGTTATAGGCTATATTTTATTACGATAGGTAGCATAAGGAATGAGCAGTGACGATAATAGTGAATGAAGTCGGAAAAAAGTTTATCGCTAGCGCGTTCCCTTGCAATACACAGTCTAAACCATTAAATATGGAACAATATTATGTAGTAGAGAATATCTAGAATCTATAATATATATAAAATGCAATGTCTCTCTGTCTGTCCACTGGTGCGTTTATCACGCGAGAACCACTTATCCGATTTACGTCTTTTTTTAAATTCATACATATATTCTTTGGCCAGGTTATATAATAATAATAATCTATACCTATAATATAAACAAATTGCAACCTCTCTCTGTCTGTCTGTCTGTCCGTTAGTGCGTTTATCCCTCGAGAACCACTTATCCGATTTACGTGATTGTTTAAATTCGTACATATGTTCTCTGACCAGGTTTTAGATATATATTTTATTACATCTATAATATATATAAAATGCAACGTCTCTCTGTCTGTCTGTCTGTCTGTCTGTCCGTCAGACTGAGACACTGAAAAGCCACTTATCCGATTTATGTACGAACATATGTTCTCTGGCCAGGTTATAGGCTATATTTTATTACGATAGGTAGCATCAAGAATCAGCAGAATAAAAATAATCTATATCTATAATATATATAAAATGCAATATTTGTCTGTCTGTCTGTCCGTTAATACGCTTATCCCTCGAGAACCACTTATCCGATTTACGTGATTTTTTAAATTCATATATATGTTCTCTGACCAGGTTATAGGTATATATTTTATTACATCTATAATATATAAAACGTATTTTGTCTGTCTGTCTGTCCGTTAGTGCGCTTATCACTGGAGAATCACTTATCCGATTTTCGTACTTTTTTTTTTTAAACATACATATCTTCTCCGGCCAGGTTATAGGCTATATTTTATTACGATAGGTAACATAAGGAATGAGCAGTGACAATAATAGTAAATGAAGTCGGACTAAGTTTGCCGCTAGCGCGTTCTCTTGCAATACACAGTCCAAACCATTAAATATGGAACAATATTATGTAGCAGAGAATATCTATAATATATATATAAAATGCAATATCTCTCTGTCCGTCTGTCTGTCTGTCTGTCCGTCCGTTAGTGTGCTTATCACTGCAGAACTACTTATCCGATCTACGTGCTTTTTTTTTAACCATACGTATGTTCTCTGGCCAGGTTATAGGCTATATTTCATTAGGTGACATAAGGAATAAGCAGTGACGATAATAGTGAATTAAGTCGGAGAAAAGTTTGCCGCTAGCGCGTTCTCTTGCAATACACTCCCTAAAGCATTAAATATGGAACAATATCATGTAGCAAAGAATACAATATATATAAAATGCAACGTCTGTCTGTCTGTCTGTCTGTCCGTTAGTGCGCTTATCACTCGAGAACCACTTATCCGATTTACGTGTTTTTATAAATTTATACATATGATCTATATAATTCGATATAAGCCTAGATAATGGGAGATAAGGTGAGATAATTGAAAATAAGGAGAAATAATGGGAGATAAGTCGAGATAAACCTCGATAATGGGAGATAAGGTGAGATAATGGGAGATAAGTATAAATAATGGGAGATAAGGAGAAATAATGGGAGATAAGGAGAAATAATGGGAGATAAGGAGAAATAATGGGAGATAAGTCGAGATAAGCCTAGATAATGGGAAATAAGGTGAGATAATGGGAGATAAAGAGAAATAATGGGAGATAAGGAGAAATAATGGGAGATGAGCAGAGATAAGCCTAGATAATGGAAATTATGTAGAGATAATGGGAAATAAGGAGAAATATTGGGAGATAAGGAGAAATAATGGGAGATATTTTATTACGTTGGGTAACATAAGGAATAAGCAGTGACGATAGTAGTGAATCAAGTCCACGCGAGCGGAGCCGCGGGCCCGGCTAGTACTCGTATATGTACCAACATACATAATAATAACTTTTAGTGTGACTTGTTTTATTTTGCTTTGAACGTTTTCTTTTAATTTAATAACACTGCGTGACATGATTTTGGTACCCGAAAAACTGATTGCTATTATAGTTTCCTATTAGTTATAGTATGTAAGCAGTGGATGTCTTTTATTTCTATCACGTCTTGTTTTTAAGGTACACACCGATAACCTTTTCTTAACCTACCCTCATATTGTTCATAATAATAAATGTAATCGCTAGATAATCTATTGAGAGGATATGTTCATTTCTTGTTAGTCTCTTTGAGATTATCTGATTAAGAGTATAATAATGCAGTTTTAAAGATGAATACTGAAAAAAGTAGTCGCCGTCAGTGCAAAACTTCACCAAACAAGTTTTGTTACATGTGTGGACAGTACATTCTCAAGTCTCGAGGAAAAGAAATATCTGAAAAAGTATGTACTGCGTATTTTCTATATTTTGGGCGTACTGTACATCAAGATAAACCCTGGATTCCGCATCTGTTTTATGTATCATGTTATGCTACTCTCCTGTCGTGGTTGAACGGAAACAAAACATCTATGCCATTTGCAGTACCGACTGTGTGGCGCGAACCTAGTAATCATTTTAACGATTGCTACTTCTGCATAACTGATGTACGAGGATTTTCAAAGAAAATTAAGCATAATATCGAGTACCCTTCTGTGAATTCTGTATCAAAAACCAATTACATATAGTGAAGACATGACTCCTCCTTTGCCTCCTATGAAAAGTCAAACTGAAGAGTTAGATATACCAAGCGATGAAAATAACGATGGACAAGACATGGAAGTTGACAACCAATATCCAGACTTTTTACCCTCCTCAAGTGATCTATGCCAACCGCATTTAATTCAACATTGAGAGCATACGAAAAGATGGGTTGCCGAATGTCATTAAAAATTCATTTCCTCTATTCCCATTTCTCTTTTTTTCCATCAAATCTTGGAGCAATGAGTGATGAACAAGGGGAACGATTTCATCAGGATGTGAAAAGGCTTGAGGAACGGTTTCAAGGTCGTTGGGACGTAGCTATGTTGGGAGATTACTGCTGGCTTTTAAAACGAGAAGATATTTCCCAACATAATAGAAAAAGTTAAATATTTTTAACTTTTAATGTACAATATAAACTTTTTACTATATATTTTATATTTAGTTGTGTCCAAATGTGTGTCCAATAATAAGTTTTTTTAGCAGTTTTATTTGTATTATTGGAAAATTTAATGAAGCTACGTGTACACTGTACTTTACTCCTTAATTATTTTACTTAAAATTGTTAACTATCGTACCTAAAAAACAGTACGTGATAGACAAAAAGTACTTATGTATTTCTTAATAAGTGGTCTGTATGAATAAATAAACAGGAAAAATTTAAGTGGGTGCTTAATTTTTTTTTAAATTTGTAACGCAGTGTAATTATTATTATTCATTTTTCTAAGCATTAGGTCCTAATCTAAATTAAAAAGTAGTGCAAAATGATATTAGATTTTGTTTATTGTTCGTAACGAACTTCGGATATAGCCACACATTTTTAGTGATTTTTTGGAGTTCGTTATAAACGGACTTCACTGTATATATATAATACTCGAATTTAACATACATAATATATACATACAGATAAGCGTAGAATGAATTTATATTTATAACAGGACGTAAAAATACCCATAATTCTTAACACAATTGAAACTGTATTTAGAAATTTTTTATCATTTAGCTGTTAGTACTTTTTTATAATTTTTAGTTGTAGACAATACCAAATTGATGTTTTTCAACTTTTATCTATGTCACTATCACCCACTATTCCAATCTTCGCAATTAATCATGTGTGTATATTTTGCCGGCATATCATTTAACTTTAACTTTCATTCGGAATTTCTTTTATCTCGACCAAATCACATTTACATATAAATTTTATTTTTTATTGTTTCTGTCGTCATAAAATCTCTCTCTTGCAAAAAGTCACGTCGTTATTCAAAACTTAAATAATTTCGGCTAGAATTTCGGTGACCATTTTCTCGATGAAAGAAAAAACGCCAAAGAAAATATCAATAATAAAACTTTTTTTCTGTTTTTTATGGATATTATACATTAATCAAGTTTTGAGGTGAATCAAATCAGTTACATTAGACATACACTTTACGCAAAACTATCCATAAGAAAGATTGTAAATCACCAACTATTCCTTAATGTTCAATACACACACATATATATATATATATATATATATATATATATATATATATATATATATATATATATATATATATATATATATATATATATATATATATATATATATACAGTGACTCACTGCTTAAATGATGCAGTCGCTATAAGAAAAGGCTAACTGGTCTCAATGCCTCTTTATTGATTTGGAAAAAACAACTTATTGAAATTAAATTAGTAAAGAGTCTTCTAAAAAAGTATGAATTATTTTTTGTCTTAAATATGCCTTACTTAATTAATAATAAATAATTAATTAAATTATATGCGATTTTAAAGTCACAGCTTAAATGATGCAAAATTCAATATATCAAAATTATTAGAGAAAACCAACTGTAGAATTTGAAATAAGCTTGCTAATATTTGGTCGGGCCTGCCTCATTATGAATAACGGCTTGTAATCTTCTGGACATTGATTCAATTAACTTTCTAGTATACTCCGGGGAAATAGTGTTCCATGCTTCAGTAATTTTTACTTTTAATTCAGATTTATTTGATATTGGGGCACTATTTACTTTATTTTTTAATGTCAGCCACAAATTTTCAATTAAATTTAAGTCTGGTGACTGGACTGGTGTTTTAATAACATTTGGACAGTTATAAAGCAACCAACTGCGGACTCGAAATGACGTGTGCTTTGGATCATTGTCGTGATAGAACCGATAATTGTTTTCAATATCTAATTCTTGGGCACTAGCGGCGAGGTGTTGCCTTAGTATATCCAAGTACACCTATTGATTCATATTCCCTTCGACGAACTGCAGATGACATACAGCCCCATAGCATCACTCCACCTCCACCGTGCTTTACCGTAGCTTTCATATTTTTCAATTTTAATTCTTCGTTAGGCTTTCTCCACACTGATATTTTTCCATCGTACCCAAATAAGTTTATTTTGGTCTCATCAGCAAATATTACTGAATTCCAGAAGTTCAACTCTTTATTGATATGCTCTCTGGCAAATTCCAATCTTATGCGTCTATTTCTTTGGCTAATGAAATGCTTATTTCTAGCAGTTCGCCCATGTAAATTATTATTTTGCAAAATCCGTCGAACTGTTTCGGGGTTACACCTTTTTCCAAACTGACTTTCCACCTCCGGTGCACAACTTTGGCGCACTTTTTTTTGGATTATTTGATACCTCTCTTAAAATCCATCTTTCTTCACGTTCATTGAAGATCTTATTTGGAGCCAACCTTGACTTATTCTCGACTCTATTTTCATTCCGGTAACGTTCAATGATATATTGAACAGTTGACGGACATTTATTTACCATTTTGGCTATGTCTCTTTGGCTGTATCCATTCCTGTAATGAGTAATAATTAAATTTCTTTCAGAAATTGTAGTTCGACGACCCATTCTTAAACAATTTCGTTTTATTGAATGAAAAAATGTCAAACTAAACAAAACAAAATTGCACTAAGAAATCAAAGCAAAGCCGCCTTCGTAAATTTCAAAATGCGATAAGTTTTGACCCCTGTTATTTTGCATCATTTAAGCTGTGACGTTAAAATTGCATATGATTTGATTAATTATTTATTGTTAATTAAGTAAGGCATATTTAAGACAAAAAGTAATTCATACTTTTTTAGAAGACTCTTTACTAATTTAATTTCAATAAGTTGTTTTTTCCAAATAAATAAAGAGGCACTGAGACCAGTTAGTCTTTTCTTATAGCGACTGCATCATTTAAGCTGTGAGTCACTGTATATATGTATATATATATATATATATATATATATATATATATATATATAATATATATATATATATATATATATATATATATATATATACAGTCCCTGGCCAAATTATTAGACGCACTGCAAGATTTCATGTAAAATATTAATTACCGAGTGATATTGTACCGTTTTATTATTTTAAATTGATTTGTTTTTTATTTTTATATTATCCAATCAATTACCTATTTATTTGACATAAATAAAACAGCATTAATTTAGAAAAGCATAAGTTTATTAAGTTTTAAAGAAAAGTGAAATTAATGTTAGTAAAAGTCAATATTTAGCTGAGCCACCTTTAGCCGCTATCAAAGCTTTAATTCTGCGCGGCATGCTATCAGTGCAAGATTGTACTGTCTCCTGCATTTGAGGATGATGATTCCACACATGAATAATCTTTTCTAGGAGCTGGGTTTTGTTGGTAATCACATTTTTAGCCACTTCTCTTTTCATCAGCTCCCACGGGGTTCATATCAGGGCTATTACCCGGCCAATCCAACAGAGGGATATTTTTTTCTGCCAAAAAAGCTTTAACAGATCGAGCAGTGTGGCAGGGAGCTCCATCTTGCATGAAAGTGAATGGTTCCCCATTTGGAAACCATTCTCTGAGCTGCGGAATCAACCGATTTTGTAATACTTCTTTGTACTGATCTTGCCTCATTATTCCTTTGACGACGTACAGACGTCCAGTGCCCTTGCCGCTGATGACTGACCAAATCATCACTTTGGTGGGATGTTTAAAACCGTCGGGACGACACAATCAGGATGAAACTTTTCTCCATGACGACGACGCACATACTGAGCTTTATTCTGCAAAATTTCGAGTGTGCTTTCGTCACTGAAGCAGACCTGTCAAAAATAGGAATAATATAAAAACTTCCATGTTTATTTGCTTTATTTAACTGAAAATGATAATAATGTATCAGTTATTGATTAAATTGCTGTATCTTACCGATCTCCAGAAGTCCACATCTTTGTCTTGCCATTGTTTGGCCCACTTCAGGCGCTTTGCTTTCATTGCAGCTGTTAACTTGGGCTTCCTGGCGGGGCGATAGGCCTTAAAATCTAATTCTTTCAATTTTCTTCGAACAGTGCGCTCAGAAGCATTTACGCTAGCATCCTGGAGTTGTGATTTTATTACCTTTGTGGTAGCAAATCTGTTTTCTACACAAATTTTCTTCAAACATCTCTCTGACCGTGGAGTGAAAATTGGTTTTCTACCGCATCTTTTCTTTCTTTTCGGGCTTAATTCCTTCCCTGACTCAATTTTCTTTTTTATGCGTCGTACACTAGCTTCAGAAACCTCCAATCTTCGTGATATTTCTCGGTTTGTAAATGTTTTTCGCAATCACAAGGGCCTTCACTTCAGCTTTTTTACATGGTGAAAGATCGCCTTTTCTATCCATAATGAAAATAGTCCAATTACTTTTTTAAAACACTGCATACAAAATACACTAATAACTGAGTAGTATAAAACTGTTAAACAAACAATCACAGTTTATAAAGCCACAGAAACACGTCCGTACCAGACTCGATTCCGATCGCGACTGATACAGGTTTGTACTTATTTACGTTCATGTATCACTTTGTCAACACAGTGTTACCATATGTTAAAAATAAATACAAATATGTAGTCTACAAACAATTCTTTTAAATAAAAATCAATAATATTGTAGTTTAAATATACCATTATTGCATAAAAACTCTTAAGAAACATAAAATTACTAAAAAAAATACAGTGCGTCTAATAATTTGGCCAGGGACTGTATATATAAATAATACACGTAGGCTGAAAAGTTTTTGGTTTAACTACTTTTTTTCCCAAATTCGACTTTATTCATCAACAGCGAGCGAAACAATCAGTCCATCGTTTTTCTAACATTTCATTCTTGTCGAAGGATTTGTCTTCACCTTTAAAATAGACCTCAGTTTCGGAGATAACTTTATCTTTGCAGCCATATATCTCTTTCCTACCAGCATTAATTTTTTTTTCATTTGAAGAAAACAGCTGTTGAATCATACCGATTACTTCGAGAAGCTTATGGTGAACATGTTCCATCGCAAGATACGTGTGAACGATGATTTCGGCGTTTCAAAAGTGGTGACTTCGATGTTGCAGACAAGGAACGTGGAAAACCGTCAAAAAAATACGAAGATGTGGAATTGCAAGCATTGTTGGACGAAGATGATTCGCAAATACAAAAACAATTCGCCGAGCAATTGGGCGTTAGTCAACAAACTGTTCCAATCGGCTACGAGAAATGGGAAAGATTCAGAAGACCGATAGATGGGTACCACATGAGTTGAACGACAGGCAAATGGAAAAGCGCAAAAACACATGTGACATTTTGCTCGCTCGGTACAAAAGGAAGTCGTTTTTTTGCATCGTATAGTTACAGGGGTCGAAAAGTGGATTTATTTTGAGAATCCCAAGCGCAAAAAATCATGGGTAGACCCAGGCGCACCATCCACATCGACCACAAGACCGAATCGCTGTGGCAGAAAGACGATACTCTGTGTTTGGTGGGACCAGTGGGGCGTGGTCTATTATGAGCTGTTAAAACCTGGGGGAAGGGTTAATACTAAACGTTACCAATAATAATTGATTGATTTGAACCGTTCGCTGCTTGAAACAAGGCCAGAATACCGAAAGAGGTAACACAAAGTCATTTTTCTTCATGACAATGCTCCATCACATACGGCAAAACCAGTTCGCGACACGTTGGAAGCACTCAGCTGGGAAGTTCTACCCCATGCGGCTTACTCACCAGACTTGGCTCCTTCCGATTACCACTTGTTTGCATCGATGGGTCACGCACTTGCTGAGCAGCGCTTTGGTTAGTACGATGAATGGTTCGCAGCAAAAGGGGAAGATTTTTACTGGCGTGGTATTCACAAATTGCCCGAAAGATGGAAAAAATGTATAACAAGCGATGGAGGATACTTTGAATAAAGCACTTTTTATCATTCTTCCGATTTTAACATGTTTTTTTAAAAAACAAATCCGCATATCATACTTGTACATCTGGTACATACGTGTTGAATTGAGAGAATCTCTTTTTTGTGAAGGCGCTAAGAAAAAGGTACGTTTGTTTTCTTCGTTACTATAATCATTTAATAAAAATTCCGTAGTATATATCGAAAGAAACGAATTGTACCAGAGGAAACGAAATAACTCCAGCAAAAAAATCAATAAGAAAAGAAAAGGCTGGAAAAACCAATCCGAGTTAAATTTTGCAGAAAAATCTCAACACATTCCTTTGTTTAATAAATCTTGGAAATTTGTAATAAAAAGAATCGACCGGAGAAACGTTCTATCTTGTGTCGAATTTAACGGTGTTTAGATAGACAACATGTCTGTTAACTAAATAAATTTTTATTTTATTGTAGAGTTAATAAAAGCAGTGATGGATGCACATAAATGTTTCGAAACTATATAAACAATGTATAAATCACTTGAAGCGGTTTAACTACGATATAAATTGTGTTTTATTTACATCCTGATTTACCTATTTAAATGCCTCGGAGCGATCACAACAGTTAGTTGTTGATTAATTTTGTTGCTAACACTATATAAATTTAAATTCTATAAGTTTGTGCACTTACAAATTAGCAACACTTGCCACTGAACGTATGTTATTTACTAATTAGACTGATGCCAACTTTATATTTGTTAGATTCAAAATGAAATAGAAGACTTATTTTTAAAATAGATCTAGTTTTAAGGCTGTAGGGGGCGCTGCTTACCTGTATATCTAAATCGCATAATTTAGTGTAGTGCCTTAGTAGTGCAGTAAAAAATAACCGGTCAAGTGCAAGTTGAACTTGCACAATTAGTGTTCCGTACGTTGATTGTTTTTAAAATAAAAAATTTTGTTAGGGTGGTATAAAATGATCAGTGACTTAACAAAACACACCCCAAATAAGTTTTCAACCAAGTTTGTTTCCAATCTGTATTGAAAATTGATGACCTTGAAATTTTTGTTTTTTTTTTTTATATACCAGATAAATTACACTGCGTGACATGATTTTGGTACCCGAAAAACTTATTGCTATTATAGTTTCCTATTAGTTATAGTATGTAAGCAGTGGATGTCTTTTATTTCTATCACGTCTTGTTTTTTAAGGTACACACCGATAACCTTTTCTTAACCTACCATCATATTATTCATATTAATAAATGTAATCGCTAGATAATCTATTGAGAGGATATGTTCATTTCTTGTTAGTTTCTTTGAGATTACCTAATTAAGAGTGTAATAATACAGTTTTAAAGATGAACATTGAAAAAAGTAGTCGCCGTCAGTGCAAAACTTCACCAAACAAGTTTTGTTACGTGTGTGGACAGTACATTCTCAAGTCTCAAGAGAGAAAAATATCTGAAAAAAACTATATACTGCGTATTTTCTATATTTTGGACGTACTGTTGTACATCAAGATAAACCCTGGATTCCGCAACTGTTTTGTGTATCATGTTATGCTACTCTCCTGTTGTGGTTAAACGGAAACCAAACATCTATGCCATTTGCAGTACCGACTGTGTGGCGCGAACCTAGCAATCATTTTAACGATTGCTACTTCTGCATGACTGATACAAGGATTTTCAAAGAAAATTAAGCATAATATCGAGTACCCTTCTGTGAATTCTGTATCAAAACCAATACCATATAGTGAAGACATGACTCCCCCTTTGCCTCCTAAGAAAATTCAAACTGAAGAGTTAGATATACCAAGCGATAAAAATAACGATGGATAAGATATGGAAGTTGACAACCAAGATCCAGACTTTTGCCCTCTTCAAGTGATCTACGCCAACCGCATTTAATTCAACAACGGGAATTCAATGATAAACGAATTACTTGGATCAAGATTACAGGAATGGCACTTGTTGGCACCAGGTACAAAAATATCTGTACAACGAAAACGAAGTAAAGAAATGGCAACTTTTTACTCTAGTTCAGAAAACATATGTTTTTGTAATGACATTCTATCTTTGATGGGTAAGTTAGAAATTCCCTATGATACAAATGAATGGCGTCTTTTTATTGATGGTTCGAAAACAAGTCTGAAGGCAGTTTTACTTCATAATGGTAATAAATATCCGTCAATACCAGTGGCTTATTCAACTGTTTTAAAAGAGACATACGAAAATATGCAATCGCTATTGGATTTAATTAAATACAAAATTTTAAGTGGAAAGTGTGCGCTAACCTCTAAGTAATAGCTATGTTACTTGGTTTGCAAGGTGGATTTACTAAGTACTGCTGCTTTCTTTGCATGTGGGACAGTAGAGCTACTGATAAGCACTATTTGATCAAAGACTGACCAAAACGAACGGAATTTGTGTGTGGGAAGTCAAATGTAAAATACTTGCCTTTAATCAACCCCGAAGACGTCATTTTATCTCCTCTACACATAAAACTCGGCTTAATGAAGAATTTTGTGAAAGCGATGGATAAAAATGGCGAAGGATTTTTATATTTAAAATCTATTTTTCCAAGATTAAGTGACGCAAAGTTGAAAGAAGGTATTTTTATTGGTTCACAAATACGCCTATTAATGAAAAACAACAAATTTGATCAAACACTAAATGACGAAGAACTATGCGCATGGACATCATTAAAAGCCGTGATAAAAGGTTTTTTAGGAAATCATAGAGCCGAGAATGCAGAACTATTAGTGAACGATTTGTTAAGAGCATACAAAAAGATGGGTTGCCGAATGTCATTAAAAATTCATTTCCTCCATCCCCATTTCTCTTTTTTTTCCATCAAATCTTGGAGCAGTGAGTGATGAACAAGGGGAACGATCTCATCAGGATGTGAAAAGGCTTGAGGAACGGTTTCAAGGTCGTTGGGACGTAGCTATGTTGGGAGATTACTGCTGGCTTTTAAAACGAGAAGATAGTTCCCAACATAAGAGAAAAAGTTAAATATTTTTGACTTTTAATGTACAATATAAACTTTTTACCATATATTTTATATTTAGTTGTGTCCAAATGTATTAATAATAAGTTTTTTAGCAGTTTTATTCGAATTATTGAAAAATTTAATGAAGCTACGTGTACACTGTACTTTACTCCTTAATTATTTTACTTAAAATTGTTAACTATCGTACCTAAAAAATTCTTAATAAGTGGTGTGTATGAATAAATAAACAGGAAAAATTTTTAAGTGGGTACTTAATTTTTTTTAAAATTTATAACGCAGTGTTATTAAAGGTAATGCACTCGTGATAATTTTTTTTCAAAATTTTTTGATCAGTACTTTTCGAGATAAGGTGGGGGTACAGCGATTTTTCGATTTTTCGCAATTTTTTAAAAATAATACGAAGAAAAGTGTGCGCAAGTATTACATTATATATGTATTTTTACTCGTGTTTTCACAAGCTTTCATTTGACACCACACTCGATAACCTACTAAAAAAAATTTTTTTTCACTTCCGATTTCATCCCCCAAAACTAACCCCTTAAATCAAAATTTAACTTTAAAAACTACATGGCTTTGATGAGGCCATCAATTCCTATATTATTACGGACAGACAGACGGACAGACAGATGGACAGACAGACGGACAGGCAGACGGACAGACAGACGGACAGACAGACGGACAGACACCGAAGTGATCTTATAAATGTTCCGTATGGAACACTAAAAATGTCAAAATAATGATGAAATAGGCATAGTTTAGATACAGCAATATTATGATTTTATTTTCTCTGAAGTATCACCAGGGGTATTGTCCTAAGTTTTGAACCTTGAGAAACTTGTACAGGGTGAGTCAACGATAGAGTAAAGTTCATTATCTCATTTGTTTCGGGAATAACGAAAAAGTGTTAAATACAGTAGTTTTAGGGAATGTGAAGGTGCACAGTTTAAGATTATTTGAGTATACAGGATACTTCAAAAAAGTTTAATAATGTTATATACCTAAACCTAGTAGTTTTTCTAATATTTCAATTAAAAAAAAAAAAATACTAGTTTTCAGTTTCGTAAAAAATTGCCAGTAGCGCCATTGTTTCTGAAGGTGGAATACTCATAATTGGTACGAGCGTTCTATAGAGATGAAAAAAAAATATATGTAAAGAAATTTGAGTTAGATACTACAGGGTGTTCAAAATAAATTTATACATTTCGACAATTTTGAATTGAAAAATATTCAAATTTTTTAAATGGCACACCCTGTATAGTATTATTTTTTCTGATAGATTTTACAAAACCCTCCAACTTTTATTAAGTATGTCATATACCTATTTCTAATAATTTTCGATTTATTTGAAATTTTTCAATTTTTACCTTTGTTTTTAATTCACTTACGCTATAACATCATAGTTGTATGTAGGCATTATCAAATTTGTCTATTAAGCAAGTGAAAATAGTTTAATTTGTTGTAGTAAGTGACGTATAAAGGTAATAGTTATGGATTTTCCTAAAAATGAATTAATTTGTATGGTTTATGTACTGGGCGAGGCGGGAAAAAATTGTCTTTTGGGAGTAAGGCTTTACGGAGCGAAGTACCCTAATAGACGTATACCATCTAGAAAATCTTTTCAGTGCTTAATGGAACGGTTTGATGGTAGTGGTAGCGTGGAGTATACAAAACGGAAAGTAGTAAACCAGAATGCCACCAATGAGGAATAAGAAATGGAGATTTTTCTTCATACAGAAGATAATCCCCAGGTCAGCAGCCGTCAACTAACTGACTTATCTGACACATCCCAATCTACGGCTAATCGCATCATGAGAAAATACATATCATCCCTTTCATATGAAACCACACCAAGAACTTTCAGACCGCGATTTTGAACGACGAGTAAACTTTTGTACCACCATGAATGGAGCAATAGAAGCCGATCCAAATTTTTTATCCAAAATAATATTTATCCTAGAAGTTACGGAGCACGATGGTAGGATACAACGAATTGTATTAAGTACGCATACCTATTTACTCCATCGAAAACTGACACAGCAGCTTTCGAACCGACAGAGTGGTTGACACAGTCAACGCTTTAAAAGCAGGTAGCGCTTTTCGAGGGATCCTTCCTCAGGTATATATAATTATTGTAAAGCAACTGAAAATAGACAGAAGTCCAGATTCCAGCAGTTTACTAGTTGTTCTCTTGTCTGTCAAATCCACCCTGAGACGCGTTTCGCCATATCACGGCTCGTCAGTCAGGCTAGAATTGACAAACAAGAGAACAGTTTTAGGTGGTACTTATCCCAGAAGTACGCATACCTATATATAGGTATGCGTACGTAGTAAAATATTAAATTTTCGAATTATTGGTCCATATTTTTTCCGCGATCCTCTTAACGGGCCTAGATATCTAAATTTTTTGCAAAACGAATTACCCCAGCTTCGTGAAGAAGTTGATAACTTTGAAAGGGAACAAATGTGGATTCAACAAGACGGAGCTCCTGCTCATTACCACCGGGAAGTTCGGGAATTCCGGAATTTTTAAACGATCGTTACCCACAAAAATGGATCGGAAGGGATGGATTCATTCAGTGGCCCCCTCGATTATGTGACTTAACACCTTTAGACTTCTTTTTGTGTGGCTACATTAAAGATCGTGTTTATGTGAATCCCCCTACAACTCCAGTAGATATAAAAAATAGGATACGGAATGCGTGCAGGACAGTAAAGCCCTTTATTTATTTATTTATTTACGGGCAGACCTATTTTGTACATAGTATTTACAGAAAAATTTCAATAATATAGTAAAGTTATAAACAATACAATAACAACACCAGTAATTATCATTTCAAAAACTCAGTGGACTGTCAACAGTTTTTCTTTTAAAGGTTTTAAAGAGAGATTAAAAAAATCAAGATCCGCTTCACTGGCACCATTAGTGATTCTAGTGATCGGCGAGAATAGGCCATAGTTACATCTGTGGTACCTCGGGGCAAAGAGTACGTGGTCCCTTGTTGATCTTGGTGGAACATGAAAATTTATCAGACTCAAGAGATCAGAGCAGTCTATATGACCATTTACAAGTCGAAATAAGAAACATATATCAGCAACTTTCCTACGTCTTGAAAGTGATTGCAGCTGAAGTCTTCGTAGCTGGTCCCCATAGGCAGTGATATTCCACTTAAATTTGCAAGAGACATATCTAACATACTTTCTCTGTACCCTTTCAACACCCTCAATATGCACAGCATACAATGGCGACCACACACATGACAGATACTCCAAAGAAGATCTCACCAAGGCCTTGTACAAAATATTCACGTCTGGAAATCCCTAGTATTCCTACAGACGAAACCAAGGAGTTTAATACATTTGTTAGTAATAAAGTCATAATGAATATGAAAATCAAGCTTAGTGTCCAAATAAATACCCAAGTCACACAATGACGAGACTCTTTCGAGAAGACAATTATTAATACTGTAGTCATACAAAAGCGGAACTTTCACTCGAAAGAACGACATAATCTTACATTTTTTAATATCTAGTTTCATTTTGTTTCTCCTGCATCACTCACTCACCATGTCCAAGTCTCCCTGCAGTCTCATAGCATCGTCAACAGAATGAATTGCCATAGACAATTTCAAGTCATCTGCAAAAAAAAACAAGGGCCTTGAAAATAGAATTGTCTTTCGTAGGTCGTTAATAAATATATTAAACAGCAACGGGCCCAGGTGGCTACCCTGCGGCACACCCGATGCAACAGATATCTCACTCGACACAAAGCCCTTTACTTTAACAAACTGTTTCCTGTATGTAAGGTAGCAGGTCAACCAATTCAGTAGTGATCCACAAAACCCATAACCTCTTAACTTCCCTATCAGGATATCGTGGTTGACTGTGTCGAAGGCCTTGCTGAAATCCGTATAAACCACGTCAACCTGACCACCCGCCTCCATTACATCAATAGTACTTTGAACCAACAAGATTAAGTTTGTAGCCGTCGATCTGCCACCAACAAAACCGTGCTATTCCGGAACCAAAAAAGGTTTTATGAATGGTTTTAATTTGTCGCAAACAATATTTCGAATACTTTTGGAATAGAACTTAGAATGGAAATAGGTCGATAATTTTTAGCGTCTGATTTGTCGCCGGACTTAAATACTGGAGTAATGAAACTATATTTCCATTGGTCAGGAAAAACACTGCTCTCTAGGGACATTTTAAAAAGCATATGGAGCGGTTTGGCCAAAGCATAGACACAGTGAACTAAAAATCTGGGAGATATACCATCAGGACCCGGTCCCTTATTTATGTCAAGTTTGGACATACAGTCAAACACCTCCCCCAGGGAGATCTCAACAGAGGAGAATGATCCACCACTATCCCCACCATCCTCAAGCCCAGGCTCACCACCGTCAGTATCCGACATATAAACACCTTGAAAATGAGACTTAAAAATTTCCACAATAGTCTGTCCATCCGTCTCTGTTAGCTCGTCTAGATTTATTAAGGTAGGGGTGGACTGGCCCCCCTTTTTACTGTTAATGAAATTCCAAAATTGTTTGGTGTTATGCATTAAATTTGTCTCAATATTTTTAACATACTGCAAGTAGCAGTTGCTCTTTAAGATATTGGATTGGGTTCTGAACTCCGAAAACT
The DNA here is from genome assembly GCA_019049505.1 of Pachyrhynchus sulphureomaculatus. Taxonomy (NCBI): domain Eukaryota; kingdom Metazoa; phylum Arthropoda; class Insecta; order Coleoptera; family Curculionidae; genus Pachyrhynchus; species Pachyrhynchus sulphureomaculatus. The sequence goes on from CM032449.1 coordinate 220,775,637, forward strand.
TCTGATAAGTTTCCCACCGACGGGTTTTTTTGTATTCTTTGTGACACAACTTCTTTTTTAGGATAAGATCTTTAAGTTCATTAGAAAACCACTTCGGGAACTTCGAATTTTTGGAACGATCCACAGGGACATACAGACTAATACCAGCATACAAAACCTCATCAAAGACAGACTTTTGCAGCATTTACATCCGCAATACCACCCAAGACATATTCCCAGTCCACTGAGTGATAATAATTATTTAACATATTATAGTCCGCACGCTTAAAGTCATAGAAACTGAAGTCATAGTGCAAACGCTCAGGATAGTCATTAAGCAGCACATCAACCATAAGGGAAGGATGGTGCCGGTCGCAGGGCAGCAGACTCTCCAGTGCCACCCGAACAGATGTTCTACTGTCTCGTGTTACCACCAGATCTAATTTCACACCATTCGCATTACTAATTTCGTTCACTTGGAATAACTGATTATAAGAGAAACAGTCACTAAGTAGCCTCACAACGTCCCCACCATGGCCAATGGCTGAACTTCCAAAACTGTCACTAGTCCATTCTACATGAGGCAAGTTATAGTCACCTAGGACACATATATTATCGCTGGGATACTCTTGAATGATCTCCTCTATCGCACAGCAGTGAGCCTGAACAGCATCCACTTTAATAGGTGGCGGCAAGTACACAGCACCCCCCACAAGTTTCGCCGTACCACATCGAATTAACAGAAACAAGTGTTCCACACTATGGTAGTTGTTTGGCACTATACAAGACTGATAACAGTTTCGTACTGCAATAAGCACTCCACCTCCACTTTTTTTGTCACTAGTCTGGTTTGACCGATCTTTTCGATACAATACATAATCAGACATACCAATCTCAGCATCACAGATATCATCACTAAGCCAAGTTTCTGAGAATACCACCATGTCAAAATCACAATCTGATATACTGAGTGTTAAGTCTTTCATTTTGGTTTTAATACCTCTGATGTTTTGGTAATAAAGTGTTAAGTTCGGCCTGCCCCTATTAAGTTTTTTCTCTGCCGCATAGAGTCCTGTCGCGGTTCATCCACATGCACAATCTTAGGCACACCTCCGAAGTATTTTATGCCCAGTTTAGTTTCACCATTATAAATACGTTGCTGTAACTGAGACCTCAACTCCTTGAACTGATGCCTTTGCCATAGAGTTTGGTCAGGACCAATGGTCGTTCCCTGTTCTCTAAACCTTGACTTATTACTCAGGATGGTCTGTACTGATCGCTCATCATGCATTATCACCTTTATTGGTCTCACATTTTCAGAACGTTTTCCAACCCTCAACACTTTAGTGAATTTAATTCCCTCAACAACATTTTCAAAAGCTGTATCAACCAAGCTAGTATCATGTTCTATACGGACTTTGGGATCATCAGACACAGATTCCGGAACATTGTAGATCATTACATTCCTTATGCTAAGGAAAGTGAAGGAAAATATAGTAAAACGACTAAACATGTGTATTCAAGTAGACAAGCATATTTTTGAACATTTATTACATCATAATAATTATTCATTAGGTAAGTTAAACTATATTAAAATTATTATTAACTATTTGTTTATGTTTTCACAATAGCGTAAGTGTATTAAAAACAAGGATGAATAATTCAAAATAAATCAAAAACTATTAGAAATAGGTAAATGACATACTTAATAAAAGTTTGAGGGTTTTGTAAAAACTATCAAAAAAAAAAATATACAGGGTGTGCCATTTAAAAAACTTGAGATTTTTCAATTTAAAATTGTCGAAATGTATAAATTTATTTTGAACACCCTGTAGCATCTAGCTCAAATTTCTTTACAAATATCTTTTTTTTTTTCATCTCTACAGAACGCTCCCACCAATTATGGGTATTCCACCTTCAGAAACAATCGCGCTACTGACAATTTTTTACAAAACTGAAAACTAGGATTTTTAAAAAAAAAAAAATGAAATATTAGAAAAACTACTAGGTTTAGGTATATAACATTATTAATAAAAAAAGTTATAAAATTTTACGCAAAAGTTAAAAATAAATTAGAAAATAGGATGGTCTGTTTAAAAAAACATGTTATATCGGCCACACTTTTTTGAAGTACCCTGTATACTCAAAAATAATTTTAAACTGTCCACCTTCACATTCTCTAAAACTATTGTATTTAACATTTTTTCGTCATTCCCGAAACAAATGAGATAATGAACTTTACTCTGTCGTTGACTCGTCCTGTACTGACACTTCATTATGTAGTTTATGTATTTCTTCTTAATCATCAGGGCTACTCTTTCCTTTGCCCGCTGGTCTTTCGCCACACCACTGTAAAGCAGGATATATTCTCCTAATATCATCTCCATTTTTGTTTCTTGTAAGGCGCATATGTCTAGTTCGTATTCTCTGATTTCCTTCCTGTGCGGACATACCCTACAAAATTGAAAAAACAGGCATAAAACTGTTACAGTAAATACAGTTAATTGATTATTATTAAAATGAAATGATTGAGAAGCATCCTGAACAGCATATGCAGAATCTTGTGCGAAATCAAACATAACGAGAACTTCCTCTTCATTTAGTCTTATTTTCTGTAAAAAGTAAAGACTGTTGTTTAGCAATAAATGAATGTGGCTTTAAAACTGTAAAGCTGCTGCAAAAATCATTAAGAAAATCACTAACACTTTAACTAATAAAATGTTTACTTTTAATTTTTCTATATTTTTATTAAGGCAGTCCGGGAACTGTCTGAATAGATTTCCAGGATAAGCCACTAGTTCTCTGGTTTAGACAGAACCCATCTTGTTACTCCTATGATTCCCATTTCATCACATGCCCTATTTATAAGTAGTTAAGTATAAAGAAGGGGCTCAAAAATTCTCTTTTAATGTCAATTTTTATCGGCTCAATAAATCATTCTTTAAAATAAACAAAAATGGTGTAAAACAATCTTAAAATCCGATTTTATTCCCTGCTACTTTACAACCGCTTTTATTTCTGTATAAGTAGTATTAAATTACAGGTTGTTGTTGGTTTTCGACTTTTTTCTTGTAATCTGTTGAACTATTTGGAGTAAATATTTATCTTTTGATTATTTAAAACCAATATGCTAGACAAGAATAACATAGAGTTGTAGAGGAACTTTATAAGTGCCAAAAGTACAAATGTAGAGGAACGCAAATATACATATACCGTTAAAGAAATTTACCAGCAAAATAAAACTCATCGTCCGGTAAAAAAACTCCTTTTTTCAGATTGACTGATTGTCAACTAAAAAAAAAATCGGTAAACTGATTTACCCAGTACTTTCCCTGCAAACACGTAGTGTATCTGTAATATATATAAAATGCAACGTCTCTCTGTCTGTCTGTCTGTGTGTCCGTTAGTGTGCTTATCACTGGAGAACCACTTATCCGATTTACGTACTTTTTTTTAAAAACCTACATATATTCTCTAGCCAGGTTATTATAGGCTATATTTTATTACGATAGGTAGCATAAGGAATGAGCAGTGACGATGATAATAGTGAATGAAGTCGGAAAAAAGTTTGCCGCTAGCACGTTACCTTGCAATACACAGCATAAGCCATTAAATATGGAACAACATTATGTAGCGGAGAATATCTATAATCTATAATCAATAACATATATAACATGCACTGTCTCTCTGTCTGTCTGTCCATTAGTGCGTTTATCACGCGAGAACCACTTATCCTATTGACGTGTCTTTTTTTTAAATTCATACATATATTCTTTGGCCAGGTTATATAATAGTAATAATAATCTATATCTATTATATATATAAAATGTCGGTCTGTCCGTTAGTGCGCTTATCCCTCGAGAACCACTTATCCGAATTACGTGATTTTTTAAATTCATACATATGTTCTCTGACCAGGTTATAGATATATATTTTATTACATCTATAATATATATAAAATGCAACGTATCTCTGTCTGTCTGTCTCTCTGTCTGTCTGTTAGTGCGCTTATTACTGGAGAAACACTTATCCGATTTACGTTTTTTTTTTTTAAACTATACATATGTTTTCTGGCCAGGTTATAGGCTATATTTTATTACAATAGGTAGCATAAGGAATGAGCAGTAACGATAATAGTGAATGAAGTCGGAAAAAGTTTGCCGTTAGCGCGTTCTCTTGCAATACACTGCTTAAACCATTACATATGGAACAATATCATATTGCAAAGAATATAATATATATAAAATGCAAGGTCCTTCTGTCTGTCTATCTGTCCGTTAGTGCGCTTATCACTTGAGAACCACTTATCCGATTTATGTGTTTTTATAAATTTATACATATGTTGTATATAATTCGATATAAGCCTAGATAATGGATGATAAGGTGAGATAATGTGAGATAAGTATAAATAATGGGAGATAAGGAGAAATAATAGGAGATAAGCAGAAATAAGTCTAGATAATGGGAGTTATTATGGTGAGATAATGCAAGATAAGGAGAAATAATGCGAGATAAGGAGAAATATTACGAGATAAGCCTAGATAATGGGAGATAAGGCGAGATAATAGGAGATAAGGAGAAATAATGGGAGATGAGCACAGATAAGCCTAGATAGTGGAAATTATGTGGAGATAATGGGAGTTAAGGAGAAATAATGGGAGATAAGGGAAAATAATGGCAGATATTTTATTATGTTAGGTAACATAAGAAATAAGCAGTGACGATAGTAGTGAATCAAGACCACGCGAGCGGAGCCGCGGGCACGGTTAGTAATATATATAAAATGTAACGTCTTTTCTATCGGTTTGTCTGTCTCCCCGTCTGTCCGTTAATGCACTTATCACTCAAGAACCACTTATCCTAGTTACGTGCTTTTTTTTTAAAAAACATACATATGTTCTCTGACCAGGTTATAGGCTATATTTTATTACGTTAGGTAAGATAAGGAATAAGCAGTGACGATAATAGTGAATCAAGTCGGAAAAAAGTTTGCAGCTAGCGCGTTCTCTTGCAATACACTGCCTAAACAATTAAATATAGAACAATATCATGTAGCAAAGAATGCAATATATATATAAAATGCAACATCTCTCTGTCTGTCCGTTAATGCCCTTATGACTTGAGAACCACTTATCCGATTTACATGTTTTTTTTTTTTTTAATTTATACATTTGTTCTCTGCCCAGGTTACCTATAATCTTCTATAATATATATATAAAACTAGCCGTACCCGTGGCTCTGGTCGCGTAGACTTGATTCATTATTACCGTCACTGCTTATTCCTTATGTTACCTAACGTAATAAAATATATCCCATAACCTAGCCAGAGAACATATGGGATAAGGAGTTCTTGAGTGCTAAGCACACTAACGAGCAGACAGAGAGAAGTTGCGTTTTATATATATATTATATATATTTTTTTTTGTTAAATACTAACTTAAGAATTAAAAAAAGCATGTAAATCAGACAAGTGGTTCTCGAATGATAAGCACACTGACGGACAGACAGACAGGCAGAGATGCATTGCATTTTATATATATTAAAGTCCCACTGGAGTTGGAAGAGCTTGTTGAATTTTCCTTTTACTAGATTGAGGCAGTCTGATGGATGATTCTCAGCGGTTGTTATACCAGTTGATATTGCTTGCTCAGTTTGGTGGTCTGCCTTCTCGTGCCCTCTAATTCCCTCGTGTCCAGGAACCCATAAGAAATTTATTGTGATCTTCTTTATTTCCTGTGTGTAAAGAAGATCGGTTATTTATCTTATGTATGCATTGCTTAGGTTGCCTTTTATTAAAGATTCCAATGCACTTTGTGAATCCGATATTATAAGGTATTTATCATTACTGCGGGAACCGACAGCAAATCTTAAACCGTGAATATTGAAGAGTGGGTCGGTAATTTGAATTTCCTGGTGACACCTTTCCCCACAAAAGCCGCTCCCGTGCCCCTTTGCGTTTTGGAGCCATCAGTGAAAAATAAGGATTAATTTTTGTACTGTTCGTTTATTAGAAGGTGGTATCTTGTTCTGATGAGGTCCTTAGAGTGAGTGGATGTACTGAGTTCACTGATAGAGAAGTTGACCTTTGATAAAAGGGAGAGCCAAAGTGGAAAGGTGTTGAATAGAGGGTAAACGAATCTAGGGGTTAATATATTGATGGAGTTTAAAGTGGATGAGATTCTGTATTATAAGGAATTTGAAGGGAAAGGATTGGCCCATTGGGGTATTGGTAAGTTGATTTGTTTGAATATGCTTAGTGATGTTAAGAAGTATTTGATGAGGGAATGTTGTTTATCTATTGCTAGAGGAGGGGTAGAGGTGATAGCTAGTTAAAAAATTCCGAGACTTTCAAAGAAAAAACAATGTTTTTGACAAGATTTGTCAAGCTCTATAAAATAAGCCTCATTTTCCCATTCGACTTCTTCATTTGACCCAAATCTCTTTCCCGGGAACCCCTTTTTCAAGGTAGATAGAAGTAATAATCGCTGGGGGCCAGATCTGGTGAACACGGCGGATGGGGATGCCATTCATAGACCAATTGGTCCAATTTTACCATCGATTTTATTAGATTTGTGAGCTAGTGCATTATCTTAATGAAACAACATTTTTTCTTCACTAAATGCGTCGTTTTTTTCTTAATTTTACCATTCACAGTGTCCAAAAAACCAAGTAATAATCTCCGGTGATTGTTCGCGCCTTTTCAAGATAATTAATCGATATTATTTCATGCGCATCCCAAAAAATACTTGCCCAAACCTTTCTATCTAATGTTTGTGTTTTGGGACGCTTCGGTCGACTTTCATGTAGTTCCAGCTCCTCTGCGGACTGACTGTTGAACTCAGACGTGTAGTGGTGGATCCATGTTTCGTCCAGTGTTACAAATCGGCGCAAAAACTCCTTTGGATTACGCCGAAATAGTGCCAGACAGCGTTCTGAATCTTCTACACGCTGCTGTTTGTAATCAGTCGTGAGAGTGCGCGGCGCCCATCGGGCACATAGCTTTTTGATATGCAAATATTCATCCAAAATATGCCCCGCGCGTTCTGTTGATATCTTTACGTTGTCAGCTATCTCTCTCACTTTCACTTTGCGGTCATTCAGAACAATATGGTGGATTTTTTTTAGGTTTTGTGAAGTAACGTCCTCATTTGGACGATTAGAACGTGGTACATCACGGTGCTTGTATGATCACATTTAAGTTCTAAAAAAACTAAATTATCGACATACTTTCGACACGGCAGATGTGTCATAACACTTCTCAAGGAATTCTTAGGTTTTGGCTGCATTTTTTTCTCTCAAAAAACAATGTTTAATCGACATACGAAATTCTTCTTGTTCCATCGTTTTGCAAAAATGAAAAGTGGCGTCACTCAAATAATACAGTGCAACACATAAAATGTAAACTAAATTCTGACTTCAGTTTCTGGAAGTGCCCACCCTATTTGGGTTTTGATAGTTTTGTTCGATATTTTTTTTGCCATCATCATTTTTTTTGTTCGAGCTTTGGTTTTGCACAGCTATATCTCGTAAATTATTGGGAATTTCTCAATGCAATCTTCAGACGAAATATTCTTCACACCAAAATACACAATTTTTGTGAACATGTCGAGGCTAGATTTTCACTCTTTCCGGGTGTTTTTAGTGCAGAAAGCCCGAAAAAATGTCATTTTTTCACATTTTCGACCATAACTCTATTCAGAGGGAAAGTGACCAAACGATGAACTAAAAAATGTAATGAGGCTAATTTATGTTATTTGCAATGAAATGAATCATTAGAAATATATCTATCTGTTACTGTGTCCTTCCTACAGATATCAAATTCTAATCTATATGATATCTATAGGAAGGACACAGTAACAGATAGATATATTTCTAATGATTCATTTCATTGCAAACAACATAAATTAGCATCAGTACATTTTTTAGTTCATCGTTTGGTCACTTTCCCTCTGAATAGAGTAAACTTTAATAAAGAAAGGAATCGTATTAGAAATATAACTAGAGTTAATGGTTATGACGATGACTTAGTAAATAAGCTAATAAATAGACATAAGTTTAGGTTTAATATTCAGAATTCCACCATACCATATAATCCGAAATATAGCAAGGAACTCAATAAGGTATTTAATAAGGTAGGCCTCACCTTAGTCTATAAGTCATCAGATAATCTGAGGAATATCTTAGGAAATCCCAAAGATAAGATTCCTAATTGTTAGAAAAGTGGAATTTATGAAATTAGTTGTAATGATTGTGACAAAAAGTATGTTGGGCAAACTAAAAGGTCAATTAAAACAAGATTTAAAGAACACTTAGCACACTTAAAATACAATAGAACAGAAAAGTCTAGCATTGCCGAACATGCCCTTGAAGCTGATCATACTGTAACATTAGATAATCTAAGAATAATAAAAAATGTATCTGACAGGAGATTGTTGAACGCATACGAAAGTATGGAAATCATAAAATGTAAAAGGAGTTTAAATAAAGACAGAGGGCCTATTCCTTATAGTTCTCTCTACTGGTTACTTGACCGGAATTGATGGCCTTGCCTATGTCATTAGTTCCGCTTGAGTAATTCAAAGGTTAGGCTAAGTATAAATAGGGTAGATTTGTAGTTTAGCTTTAGTCAATCATCGCTCCTGATGAAGCTAACATGGTTAGCGAAACGCGCGTCGAGTGCAAAAATAAAGTGTTTGGTGTAGTGGTGATATATACTGAGTAATATCATTGTGCCAAAGATTCCACATTCCCAACTTAGTTCTTTTCCAAAAATAGATGCTAATGGTTAGTAAACATTCAAAAGTGAGCTAAAAACCAGTTTCTTGAACGTAAAACCTGAAAAAAAACTGAAATTTTGGTGTGAAATTCTTTACAACGGCCAAAAAAACTATAAGGATCGATTGTAGGTTATTGCAATGTTCAGCAAAGTTACTCGTGTTTATGCAGAGAATATTTTTGTCGAAGACAGTTATGCTAAAATATGCACGTTTGTGATTTATGGTCGAAAATGTGAAAAAATGACATTTTTTTCGGACTTTCTGCACTAAAAACACCTTGAAAGAGTGAAAATCTGGCCTCGACATGTTCGCACAAATTGTGTATTTTATTGTGAAGAACATTTCGTCTGAAGATGGCATTGAGAAATTTCCAATAATTTATGAGATATAGCCGTGCAAAACCAAAGCTCGAGCAAAAAAATTGTTGTAAGCAAAAAAAAAAAAAAAAATCGAACTAAACTATCAAAACCCAAATAGGGTTTTGCTAGTTTGGGTGGCACTTCCAGAAACTGAAGTCAGAATTTAGTTTACATTCGATGACCTCGAAAATGTTGCACAGTGTAATATAACTTGCAAACTAATAAACAAAATGTCATGAAAATTTTACACGAATCTTCTGAGAGTTGACACTAACTCAAAATCATATGGTTTTGTGATTTGTGCTGCCATCTCTCGGGTTATCTCTGACCTTTTCACTTTCTGCTAGTATACATACAAGAGCTGTGGTATCGACAACACCAACACAAAGGTCCGAATAGCAAAAGTAAAGTAAGTCCACCTAAGTTGCTCACCATTGTCAATCCTAAAACCTTTAATGATTGAGCTCATAGAAGAGGCTGATTTTGATTTTTAATTCCTTCGTCTATATACTGTCGTTTGACTATGATTGTATTCGAAGGGTTCACACTCAGCAATTTCCGTCTAGTTTTCTTTCTTCATTTGTTTACGTAGCACCGTACTGCAGCAGCAGTAATACCCAGTTCAAAGGTGTCATTAAAATACGTTCGTTCAGTTGTATTTCCTGTAAAAATAAAACGCTTTAACCGGGAAACAATACCTACCAAAACAATTCCTGGTTTATATACGGCAATAATTATTTTTAGTCTCTTGCATCGATGGATTTAATTTGGAAAATTGCACAGATGTTATCGACTGTTGTATTACTGATCGGTGTTTATGAAATTTACACTTTATTGAAATCGCAATTAAATTTAGAAATTTCCTTGAATTGTTTTATATTCAAATAAGCATTTTCGGATTTTGAACTTTAGATACGTTCCATGCCAAATATTTATGCATGTAATTAAAATATATGGCAGTTTATGTGTATTATTAAGTATACCTCGAGCAAATTGCTCAGGGCACAAAGGCCAAAAACATTGATTTTATGGAGTTGTCCGTTGCTTTGTGACATACTATGTACATATTAACAACAACACAGGTTATATAGTATACTTTTATTTTATTAACTGACACGTATAAAAAGTTGCGCTAGGCGTGACTGCAGTTTCGTAGTACTACTACATTATCAAACGCAGTGAATAAATTATAAGAATAAATCATAACACAGCCCCACAAAAAAAAAAAAGTGGGGTATACTTTTGATGCGATATATCAGATCCGTAATATTTTTGCCCGCTGATCACGAATCTGACGTCAGAATATCGCCATCACATCTCAATTTTTTTCTAAACTCAAAAAATAGGTAAAAATTAGTAAAAATTAAGAAAAATATACTCCTAAAAAATTGATTCAAACTTTTTCATGAATCCAAAGATGTATTAATATGTATTCGGACACGCTAAGCTAATATTCATCGGTTGGATTGAGCCATACAGTTCTGTTTTCTTTCTAACCTCAATAAATCAGACAGATATAGTGCTTCTCGAATGCAAAAACGAATTCAAATTAAAATTCAACCGATCCTTACCAAATTTGGTACACGGGGATTTTTTGGGTCGCTGATCACGAATCTGGGGTTGGATTTGCAAAACTCAAGATGGCAGATGTTTTCGCGCCATTTTGAACGCCGAGAAAATTCATCGGTCGATTTTTATTCTCCTACCTGCATCCAGGGCACCTCCACGTTGTGACGGTGGGCAACGGTGTTACTCCACCAGCCGACAGAGTCCCTGGATAACGGCTTAGATGCCGTCATGGCAGGTAGAAGAAAGAGAATTACGATGCAGGGACTCGGAAACCCAGTATCGGCGGTTGGTCAGGGTGGGAAAGCGGGCCCGCAGCCGTCGTCATCCAGCGACCGTAGCTCTTCATGTGTGGGTGACTTGGCTCATGTAGAGTATAATGCTACAAGAAAACGGTCTCACGGTACAAGGACTTTTCATAAGTGCGATAAAAACAGTGATTCATTTTGTTATATTTGCTGTCAACACGTATTGAGTAAAATGGGGTCACCGATAACGGATAAGATTAAAACATTGAAATACAGCACCAGGATACAGATTGGGTTCCCCACATCATTTGCAGTTCTTGCAAAATAATGTTGTACATCAATAAGAAGGCGATTAAATATTCCAGACCAGCAATATGGAATAGACCATACAGTGCAAATGATTGCTACTTTTGTATGAATGTTGTATCTAGGCATAACCGAAAAAAATAAAAGCACTATTACTTATAACGATGTTTCGACAGTAACAAGACCAACTAAACTAATTCCGTCTCCTGAACCACTTGATGCTGATGTTATGGAAACAAATGATTTCACCTTATCAGTTCATGCCGAAAACATTGAGACTGTCGAAAAAGATTCAAACACTGTTACTAATGAATGTTCTAGTGACAACCTATCATATACTAGTGACACAGATAAAGAATTTCTACCATACAACCGTAAACCAGAACCAATACTCGTATCACAGTCAGAACTTAGTGATCTAGTCAGAGATTTAGGCTTATCCAAAGATGGTTCAGAGCATCTTGCTTCCTTTTAAAGAAAAGATATTTACTTAAGCCAGAAGCTACGATTTCTTATTATAGAAACAGAGATGAAGAATTTCGAAAATATTTCACAATGGACGAGGAATTGTCACTTTCATATTGTACCGATGTAAAAGGTCTAATGGATGAATTTCAAAATAACTCATAGGATCCTGAAGAATGGAGACTGTTCATTGATTCTTCTAAACGGAGCATTAAGGCAGTTTTGCTGCATAATACCAACGTTTACGCTCCCATTCCGATTGCTCATTCCACAGTTATGGAAGAGCAATATGAAAAAATGAAGCAGCTTTTGATAAAAATAAAATATGCTGATCGTAACTGGAAAATTTGTGGAGATCTGAAAATTGTAACAATATTGCTTGGCCAACAGTCAGGGTTTACACGTTATCCCTGTTATAAATGTCTGTGAAATAGCAGAGACAGGGAACGTCATTATAAGAAAAAAATTTGGCCAACAAGAGAATCGTTCACTCCTGGTGAAAATAATGTATTGTTTCCACCATTGGTAGATCCAGGAAAAGTTCTTATTCCCCCGCTTCACATTAAGCTTGGACTTATGAAGCAATTCACGAGAGCATTAGATACAAACGGCCCATGTTTCAAATATTTGCATAAAAAATTTCCGAAATTTTCTGAAGCTAAAATTAAGGCAGGCGTATTTGACGGGCCACAAATAAGAAAATTGTTTCAAGATTCATTATTTGTTACTAAAATGAATAAAGTTGAAAAAGCTGCTTTGCTTAGTTTTAAAGAAGTCGCAACAAACTTTTTGGGAAATAATAAAAGTCCTAAGTACAAAGAAATAGTCGAGAAAATGGTAAAAAATTTTCAAACATTAGGTTGCTTAATGAATCTAAAATTACATTTCCTGGACTCCCACATCGATGATTTCCCAGATAATCTTGGTGACTACAGTGAGGAGCAAGGGGAACGTTTTCACCAAGATCTGAAAATCATAGAAAATCGGTATCAAGGACGATGGGATGACCATATGCTAGCGGACTATTGCTGGTCGCTAAAAAGAGAAACAAGTCCTCAAAAGCGTTTGGGCAGAAAGCTTTTGAATAGGTCATTCGCGGAAAAAAAGAACAAGATACAGCCAAAAAAAGGAAAGTTAGGCGCGGGTCTAACCTTCGCAATTCTAGGGCTTAAGGGTCTACTATTTGAGTGTATATGGTTTAAAAGTCCTGGTTTTGAGTTTATTGGGTCTCATTTTTAAAGTTACAGGGTTATTGAGGTCAATTTTTTGAGGTTACAGGGTGTAGGAGTCTAGGTTTCAGGTTTAGGGTTTAAGAGTATCAGGTTTGAGGATTCCCCAACTGTATACCAAATTTGGTAGGAATCGGTTGGTTTTTCAAAAATTTTGTCCGCCATCTTGGATCCGCCATTTTGAATTTTGCAAATCCGACCTCAGATTCATGATCAGCAACCCAAAAAACTCCCGTGTACCAAGTTTGGTAAGAATCGGTTGAATTTTAATTTGAATTCGTTTTTGCATTCGAGAAGCACTATATCTGTCTGATTTATTGAGGTTAGAAAGAAAACAGAACTGTATGGCTTAATCCAACCGATGAATATTAGCTTAGCGTGTCCGAATACATATTAATACATCTTTGGATTCATGAAAAAGCTTGAATCAATTTTTTAGGATTATATTTTTTCTTAATTTTTACTAATTTTTACCTATTTTTTGAGGTTAGAAAAAAATTGAGATGTGATGGCGATATTCTGACGTCAGATTCGTGATCAGCGGGCAAAAATACTACGGATCTGATATATCGCATCAAAAGTATACCCCACTTTTTTTTTTGTGGGGCTGTGTAATCTATATATATATATATATATATATATATATATATATATATATATATATATATAAAAATATAAACTCCTGGACAAAATTAATGCAACAATCTGAAAATTAATTTATCTTTTTCTTATGTCAGTTTTTTAAGTTTATCGAGTATTTGAATAGTAGGCTAGGCATATTTTGTTTCGTTGTTCATGACAGAAATCAAAACAATTCGTTTAGATTTACAGTTTTAAAGAATTTTTTAGGAGATAAACAATTTTCTGTAATAATGCGATAGATTTTCTTTAAAAGTAAGCTTATAAATTGTTCCCTTTTTCAAAGTAATACGTTTTTGTGGTAGACTGTTTTATTTTTGACCCCGAAGAATTAGAAAAATGAATCGAACAAGAAATTTAACTGAACACGAGGTAGTGCGAGCCTCAGTTTTATTGGACGAGGGATATTGTCAGAGTTATGTTGCCAATTTGTTAGGCAAACATCGTTCCACAATAAGTCGTATGGTAAGATGCTTGAATGAAGTAAGAACTTATTCTAGAAGGCTAGGGCAAGAGCGAAAACGATGCACTAGCGACCTAGATAAACGTTTTATAAGACAATATGCCTTAAGAAACAGGACTGTCACTAGTTCTATAATAAGAAACGAACTCGAAGCTGTTTGCAATGTCACAATTTCTTCTAAAACAGTTAGAAGACGGTTAAATGAAGCTGGATTAAACAGTAGGAGACCAGCCACTGCGCCCTTGCTTACTAGAGAGAACAGAGTTGCCAGGTTACGTTTTGCTTGAAACCACGAAAACTGGTCTGTGGATGACTGGAAACAAGTTTTCTTCACAAATGAAACTAGGGTTAGTCTAAAACATCCAGATGGTCGTGAGCGAGTATGGCGAAGACCAGGAGAGAGGTTTGCTCCTTGCAATATCTCTGCAAGGATTCCATTCGGCGGTAGCTCTGTTATGTTCTGGGGTGGCATCTGCTTTGATGCTTGCACAGACTTAGTTCCTATCCGTACGAGATCCATGAATGCTGACTACTATCTTGAGAATATTGCAATAGAACATGTGATGCCTTTCGGTCATTTTGTGGGGCCCAATTTCCTGTTTATGCAAGACAACGCTCGGCCTCACGTGGCTAGGGAGGTACTCGATTATCTTAATCAAGTTGATATACCGATTATGGAATGGCCACCAAAAAGCCCGGATCTAAATCCGATAGAATATGTATGGGATTACCTTAAGAAAAAAATGTGAAACGTCATATACCTGCACCTAGAAATCTGAAGGAACTTGAAAATGCAGTTATCACAGAATGGGAGCAAATTCCTCAAGGGTTTATCCAAAATTTAATTAGAAGCATGCCTAGGCGCATAAACGCTGTCATCCGAACTAGAGGAGGCAACACACGCTACTAGTGTCCCAGTTACACCATTAATTTTGCTACTAGTGTCCCAGTTTATTTTTTTCATTATTACATAATTTCAACGATTTTGTTATTAGGTCTTAAGAATAATTTTAATTCGAATCTTATAGAGAAATTTGGTAGCTAATTCACTTTTAAAGTATCCGAATAAGTTTTTTCTAACTTTTAGTGTAACCAATGTTCATAAAAAATTATTAAAATGAATTCATTATAGAGATTTGTATGATTTAACATATTGTTGCGTTAATTTTGTCCAGAAGTATATATATATATATATATATATATATATAATATATATATATATATATATATATATATATATATATATATATATATATATGGTCTTCTTCAAAATTGGCTCTTAGAAAGTAGTTCATTGTATGGGGTGTTAATTTTAAATCATTGTCAAAAACAAGTTTTTACTTTCTACAAACAAACCACTTACTTGAAGGAGTCATATAAAGTCCTTTTTAGTTTATAACACGTAAGTCGAAAAGTTTTTGGTCTGGCACATAGGTGTCGCCCTTTTCAAAAAATCCATATAATTTTTAGGAAGAACCAACCTTCAAACGGTAGGTGTCAAAATTTCATGAAATTTCAACGATTAGTTTACAAGTTACAGTGGTTTTTGTGACGCTACTTTTGACATTTTCTTCAAAACAATGGAAAAAATCGAATTTCGTATGTTGATTAAACACTGTTTTTAAAGGGAAAAAAATATCGTTCAAGCAAAGCAATGGCTTGATAAGAGTTACGAGGACTCTGCCCCTGCAAAATCACTCATCATTTACTGGTATGCTGAATTTAAACGCGGTCGTACGGATACAAATGATACTGAACGCTCTGGACACCCAAATAAGGTAGTTACACCGGAACATATCACAAAAATCCACAAAATTGTTTTGGCTGAACGTAAAGTGAAATCGCGTGAGATAGCTCACACCCTAAAAATATCAAAAGGACGTATTGGTCATATCTTGCATAACCATTTTGGCATGAGAAAGCTCTGTTCGAAATTATTACCGCGTTTGCTCACAGTGGACCAAAAACCACAACGTGTTGATGATTCTGAGCTTGTTTGGACCTATTTAGGCGCAATAAAAAGGATTTTTTTATGCGATATGTGACAATGGGTGAAACATGGATCCACCACTACACACCGAAATCAAATCGGCAGTCAGCTGAGTGGACAGCAGCCAGTGAAACCACCCGAAGCAACCAAAGACACAACAGCCGGCTGGGAAGGTTTTGGCCTCTGTATTTTGGGATGCGTATGGAATAATTTTCATCGACTACGCTGAGAAGGGAAAAATCATCAATAGCGAATATTATATAAAGTTATTGGTGCGGCAAAATTACATGCATTGAAGCTCGAATTGCATCCTCA
This sequence comes from Pachyrhynchus sulphureomaculatus, assembly GCA_019049505.1. Classification (NCBI taxonomy): domain Eukaryota; kingdom Metazoa; phylum Arthropoda; class Insecta; order Coleoptera; family Curculionidae; genus Pachyrhynchus; species Pachyrhynchus sulphureomaculatus. Next base: position 220,791,973 of record CM032449.1, read on the forward strand.
TCCACCGTATTCTCCAGATTTGGCCCCCAGCGACTATTATCTATTCGCAGACCTCAAAAAAATGCTCGCAAGAAAGAGATTTGGATCCGATGAAGAAGTTATCGCCTATTTTGAAGGCAAAGACAAATCCTACAAGAAAGGTACAGAAATCTTAGAAGAGCGTTGGACTCATTTTATCGCTCTTGAAGGAGACTGCTGATGAATAAAGTCGAATTTTGCAAAAAAAATATGTTTTAAGTAGTTAGACCAAAAACTTTTCAGCCTATGTGTTATGACAGGCCGTTGTCTTGAAGATGCTAATAACCTGATCTAGAATTGCAGGATTAGATTTGAACATCTGAGAATGGAAAAGTACGAAAAATATAATGGAAAAAGAACGCCGCATCACCCTTTTTAATTAAAAGTGTTCTCAGAAGAGCTGGGGATTTTCCAATTTAATCAATTACCAAGTTTGTTGTTCACAGATGGGGCTTTATTTAAAAGTGTAATACAATATGGGATTGGCACATCATTAACGTGAATGTAAGAATACTCTACCCTAGGGATTTGTCAAGTAACTTGAATGAGACACATTGTGAAAACTAAGAGAGAATTTGACTTATTTTTACGCATTTATGTTTTTCTTGAAATTTCAATTTTTTTGTCAAATGCTTGGTATAGTAAGAAGGGGGCATTTCTACTAATAATAATAGACTTTTAGCTGACAGGGCATGGACATCTATAATATTTGGCAGTGATACATACTGAGAGGAGGACGTCTTTTGTGTGTAGTTGACTATGAAAAAGTCTTCAACAGAGTTCAGCACAAGCTAGTAGATATTCTAAAGAGAACAAATATAGATGAGAAGGGCATTACTGTGTTGAAAACTTGTATTAGTAACATACAATTCTCATCGTGAAATACGAAGAGGAGTCAGGCAGGGATGTATCTTATCTCCGGCCTTATTTAAGGGGTATTTATTATTAAGCAAGTAAAAATAGTTTAATTTGTTGTAGTAAGTGACGTATAAAAGGTAATAGTTATGGATTTTCCTAAAAATGAATTAATTGATATGGTTTATATACTGGGCGAGTAAGGCTTTACAGAGCGAAGTACCCTAATAGACGTATACCATCTAGAAAATCTTTTCAGTGCTTAATGAAACGGTTTGATGGTAGTGGTAGCGTTCAGTATGGTATACGGAACGGAAAGTAGTAAACCAGAATGCTACCAATGAGGAAAAAAAAAAAGGATATTTTACTTCATGTTGAAGATAATCCCCAGGTCAGCAGCCGTCAACTAGCTGACTTATCTGACATATCCCAATTTACGGCTACTCGCATCACGAGAAAATACAAGTATCATCCCTTTCATATAGAACTACACCAAGAAATTCAAAACCGTGATTTTGAACGACGAGTAAACTTTTGTACCACCATGAATGGAACGATAGAGGCCGATCCAAATTTTTTATCCAAAATAATGTTTTCTGATGAAGCTACTTTTCGCAGTAATGGAGCAGTTAACAACCATAACATGCAGTATTATTCAACAGTTAATCCATTTTGGATCCGGGAAGTTCAAAACCAAAACCATTGGTCGCTTAATGTATGGTGTGGAATATTAAATTTTCGAATTATTGGTCCATATTTTTTTCGCGAACCGCTTAACGGGCCTAGATATCTAAATTTTTTGCAAAACTAATTACCCTGGCTTCTTGAAGAAGTTGATAACTTTGAAAGGGAATAAATGTGGATTCAACACGACGGAGCTCTTGCTCATTACCACCGGGGTTCGGGAATTTTTAAACGATCGTTACCCACAAAAATGGATCGGTAGGGATGGATTCATTCAATGGCCCCCTCGATCATGTGACTTAACACCTTTAGACTTCTTTTTGTGGGGCTACAATAAAGATCATGTTTATGTGAATCCCCCTACAATGCCAGTAGATACGAAAAATAGGATACGGGATGCGTGCAGGACAATAACGCCCTTTATGCTAAGGAAAGTGAAGGAAAATATAGTAAAACGGCTAAACATGTGTATTTAAGTAGACGGGCATATTTTTGCACATTTATTACGTCATAATAATCAATGATTAGATAAGTTTAACTATATTAAAATTATTATTAACTATTTGTTTATGTTTTCACAATAGCGTAAGTGTATTAAAAACAAGGGTAAAAATTGAAAAATTCAAAATAAATCGAAAACTATTAGAAATAGGTATATGACATACTTAATAAAAGTTGGAAGGTTTTGTAAAAATCTACCAGAAAAAATAATAATATACAGGATGTGCCATTTAAAAAACTTGAGATTTTTCAATTTAAAATAGTCGAAATGTATAAATTAATTTTGAACACTCTGTAGCATCTAACTCAAATTTCTTTACATATATCTTTTTTTTTCGTCTCTATAGAACGCTCGTAGCAATTATGAGTATTCCACCTTCAGAAACAATGGCGCTACTGGAAATTTTTTACAAAAAAAATTGAAATACAGTAGACACTGTTTATAGTGAAACTCTATATAGTGAAAAACTCTTTATAGTGCAATTTTTTCAAGACCTAGAACATTTTAATGAAATTTCATGTAAAAAGCCCTGCATATAGTGAATCTGTAAAATAGTAACACTCTATATAATAAAATTTTTACCGGAATTTTATATATAAATTTTTATGCATTTATTGAGATCTTGGCCAATTCGGGTTTCCCATTTTTATCTAACATTAGCACGAATTCCATTTTTATGACGCATTCTTTTGAAAAGGTTCTTAACGCGTTTATAACGCCTAATGGTTGACAATAAATCAGGTAGATTTCTGTGAGAAACCCGGGGAATAACCTATTTTATAGAAACCCAGGGAAAAACCCATTTTATAGTCGAGGCCTAGTAATTCGCAAATTCAGGTTCAGTTTCTTTTTGTTTAAAAATCAGGTAAGATGTCCAAGCGAGTGTGTTTAAGTTTAGCTGAGGAAATTAAAGTTTTGGAGGAAGTTGATAAAGGCTGCAAAAAAATTGATGTTGCTGCAAAATTTGGTGTTTCTCCAAGTTGCGTCTCCCTGATAATAAAAAGTCGCGACAGTATCATCAAGAAACCTAGTGTTCCAAGCAGTCGAAAACGAGTACGGGTGAGTACTTACGAGGATGTAAATGAAGCAGTTTTACGATAGTTTCAAGTGGCCCGTACGCTTCAAAACGTACCAATATCGGGAAATTTAATAAAGCAAAAGGCTCTACAATTTGCTAAAGAATTTAACTGCGTTAATTTTCAAGCTAGTGAAGGGTGGTTCAGTGCCTGGAAGTGTCGCAATTCAATTATTTTCAAGACGGTGTCTGGCGAGAGTGCAAGCGTTAGTCAGGAGGACTGTGACATGTGGACCGAAACTGTTTTAAAAAGTGCATTGAAAAAGTACGAGCCAAAAAAATATTTTCAATTGTGATGAAACCGGTTTTTTTTTTTAAATGTTTGTCAAATAAAACTTTTGCTTTTAAAAGTGATAAATGTTTTGGTGTTAAAACAAGTAAAGAAAGGGTCACACTTATGGTTGGAGCAGACATGGATGGCTCAGAAAAACTGAAATTACTGCTCATAGGTTAAAGCAAAAATCCTCGTTGTTTAAAAGGAGTTAAATCTCTGGAGTTAAATTACGCCAATAATAAAAAGGCATGTATGACTTCTGATATTTTCGAAAGATGGATCAAAGAACTGAACACGAAAATGAAAAGCCAAAAGCGAAAGATTGTGATGTTTATAGATAATTGTCCTGCACATCCAGTTACTGTAAGTAAAAAATTAAGGAATATTGAATTGATCTTTTTTTCCACCAAACATGACCTTCAAATTGCAACCTATAGACCAGGGTAATATAAAAAACATAAAACATCATTACCGAAACAGAATTGTTCACAAAATTGTTAATACGATTGATAACAACCTTCCAGTCCAAAAATTGATTACCCTTAAAGAGTGTATAACCGAAGTCGCTAAAGTATGGAGTGAAAATGTTTCTCAGAAAACTATCAAAAACTGCTTTTCTAAAGCAGGTTTTACTGAAAAAATTGACGAATGGGAAGAAGAAGACGAAATGGATCTCGCTACCTTAAAAAGGCAATGGGGTATTCTACAAAAAAAACTGCTACCGTCGACGCAGATTTTTTACTTGAAGATTTCTTAGAAATCAACAATGATGTTGGCACGACAGATCTTCCAACTGACCAAGACATAAATGACGATATAAAAAGTATAGAAGATCATGAAGAAGAAACTGAAACCGGGGAATGTCCTGCTAAATTTAGTGAAAATGAAATAAGGAATGCATTTGACATTGTGCGAACTACTCTCAGGGGCCAGGAAAATGTACCTGATCAAATCTTTATGCATTTGAATCAAAGCGAGAATTTTGTTGAGCAACAATTATTTTTCAAAAGTAATGTTCAAAAGAAAATAACTGATTATTTTTCCTAGTACGTATGTACGTAGTATGTACATATGTATTAACAGATTTTGTATTATTCTTTTTATTTCGTACATACATAAAGTCCGTACGTTATATCTTTACACGTGCGTCATAGTTTTCAGGCAATATCCCAGACGACTATTATATTTTTTGTCTCTTTTTACCAATACCTACGATTTATTGGTGAAAAGAGACAAATAATATAATAGTCGTCTGTTATATGGCCTGAAAACTATGACGCACGGGTAAAGATATAACGTACGGACTTTATGTATGTATTTAGCCCTGTACATGCTATGTACTATTTAAACTTTCAAATGTTTAATAAAATCTTTTCTAATAATTCAATTTTGCAATTTTTTTGTTGCTTGTACCTTATAAAATACAAGTAAATGATTACCAATATAAAATACATACATAGCAATAGATACGGATTTTTTCTTTATATAGTGAAAAACTTTCTATAGTGAAATTTCGGTCAACATTTTGATCTTTCACTATATAGAGTGTCGACTGTATTAGAAAAACTACTAGGTTTAAGTATATAACATTATTAATAAAAAATTTATAAAATTTTATGCAGAATTTAAAAATAAATTAGAAAATAGGATGTTCCATTTAAAAAAAACATACGTTATATCGGCCACACTTTTTTGAAGTACCCCGTATACTCAAAAATAAATTTAAACTGTGCACCTTAACATTCCCTAAAACTATTGTATTTAACATTTTTTCGTCATTCCCGAAACAAATGAGATAATGAACTTTATTCTAACGTTGACTCACCCTGTACGATAAAAATATATAATCGCCGTTCTTTTGTATTATTCACTTAATAACTTTTAAAATATACAACATTTTGCAGCTCCAAGGTATATGTAACCCCTTAACCTATATTCAGAAGCTATCTTTAATGAGGCATTTGACAACAGTGACATTGACATTAAAGTACGGGATGTTTTTTAAACAATATTAGGTACGCAGATGACTCTGTCTTGACATCTGATAATATCAGAGATATGCAGCTGATGGTTGACGAGTTTGAGTGCCGTCATCATGGACTTAGAATAAATAGCAGCAAAACCAAATTTGTGGTAGTCAGTAGACGGAGGGTGCGTCATGTAGATACCCAAATAGTTATAAGTAGATGGCGTGACTCTTGAACGAGTAAGGCGATATAAGTATTTAGGAGGTTGGTTTCGTGAGGACTGGGACATCGATAAGGAAATCGGATATAGAATTGAAGTGGCTCGCAATCTTTTCTTCAAGTTTAAAAAGATATTTGCCAGTAGAGATATCAGCTTGAGATTACGATTGCGCTATGCTAGGTATTACTTGTGATCCGTTTTGTATTACGGAGCGGGAAATGTGTACATCTTGTTGAATGTTGAGTCCACCGTGGACTGACAGAGTAAAGAATGAGGATATCTTGAGAAGGGTGGACGAGGACAGAGAAATCTTGGTTAATTTCAAAAGAAGAAAGGCAGCGTATCTAGGATGCATGCTAAGAAACTCAAAGTACCGCCTACTACTGATTATGGTAGGAAAATTAGAGGGAAAGCGCGAAATATGAAGAAAGCAGATGTCCTGGCGGTGAAATATAAAAGAGTAGAGAGTGTTAAGAATCACTGGAGACCTAGTCCACATAACAACAGAACATGCAATCGCCAACATCCAATAATGGTGTATGAGCAGTCCGAGAAAAAGATACATATTGCTCGCGGTGTTTTGTGAATAAAATTAAATGAAGACGAAGGAAAGAAACAAATATCAGATAGCAAACACACTTAAAGGCAAGATCCTAATAAGTCTTTTTCTGTTACAAAACAACAACAATACTTGAACTCGCTGAAATATTTTCCATTAAACTTTACTTTAAAAACAAATAAAGATGGATGTACAAGGAAACACTTTTATAAAAACTTAAAACGAAGTGTCGCAACTAGTTCGAAAACCAATACAATTGCAACTCTTTCTTGGGAAACAATGAAAGTAATAAAACCCGTGAAAGAAAAGAATGTGTAGGAAATTCTGGCACAGAAACGTAAAACTGTAACAATACAAAAGCTCTTTGGGACCGTATCAAAGAACATACTTTTTAAAGTTTCAATAACATAAAATAAAATAATTCTGACGTTAGTTTGATTCGGGAATTGTGTCACATGCGAACAACAGTCTTCTTTCAACATTCTTAATCAACAGTTACATTAACAGGTTTGGCTCAGGATTTTTTAATACTGTAATCCTTATATATATATATATATATATATATATATATATATATATATATATATATATATATATATATATATACAATTTATAATATATATAAAATGCAACGTCTCTCTGTCTGTCTGTCCGTTAGTGCTCTTATCACTGGAGAACCCCTTATCCGATTTATGTACTTTTTTTTTTTTAAAACGTACATATGTTCTTTGGCTAGGTTACAGGCTATATTTTATTACGATAGGTAACATAAGGAATGAGCAGTGATGATAATAGTGAATGAAGTCAGAAAAAAGGTTGCCGCTAGCGCGATTCCTTGCAATACACAGTCTAAACCATTAAATATGGAACAATATTATGTAGCAGAGAATATCTATAACCTATAATATATATAAAATGCAATGTCTCTCTGTCTGTCTGTCCAGTAGTGCGTTTATCATGCGAAACCCACTTATCCGATTTACCTGTCTTTTTTTAAATTCATACATATAATCTTTGACCAGGTTATATAATAATAATAATAATAATCTATATCTATAATATATATAAAATGCAACGTCTTTCTGTCTGTCCGTTAGTGCTGTTATCCTTCGAGACCACTTATCCGATTTACGTGATTTTGTTAAATTCATACATATGTTCTCTGACCAGGTTATAGATATATATTTTATTACATCTATAACACAGGGCAACAAAAAAATATTTTTGTTTTGGTGCCTGGGATTTTAGAGCTGATTTTAACTATATTTGGGACGCTAAATCTATACATGCAATCCGTTTTTCTCTATCAGCTCTACTTTTTTAGATACATCAACTTATCTACCAATGTGGTTTTTATTCAGTATATTCATTTATGAGAGTTCTAAAATTATTATATATTCATTAATGTAGGTACAATGGTTTTATTGTCAGTCTGTAATTGAGTAAATTCCAGGTAAATCTATAAATAGTGGAACCATTGCCTATCAGGTACCTGAACTGACCCTTTTAATCACCTAACTCGGGTAAGTCTCGTCAGTTTGTGCGTTCTTACTAATGAGAGTAGATCGAATTCGGCGTGTTATTTTATGTTAAGAAAAGAGTGTTTTTGTGTTATTGAACAGAATTAAAATGAGTTCAGGTTCCAGTTCAAGAAGAAGTTGTGTAAATCAACCTGATGTGTTTTGCTATATATGCGGAGAATACATGTTTCAACAAAACAGACAAACTATTACTGACTTTGTAAAGCGAGCGTATCTTGGATACTTTGGAGTTAAGCTTGGTGATCAGGACAAAACGTGGGCCCCGGGTCTAAAATTCGGCGTACCAATGGTTTGGAGAGAACCAAAAAACCACTTCAATGATTGTTATTTCTATTTAGTAAATACTAATGGAATCAATCGAAATAACCGCAGTAAGTGGACTTATCCCAATTTAGACTCGGCAATACGCCCTATCCCGCACTCAGATGAAATACCGATTCCAACATTTCATCAGCTACCACATATCTCTGATGACGAATATTTTCCCTCTGATCGCTCTTCTGATGCTAATAAAAGTTCTGATGCTAATGAAACTAACAGTGACTATGAGGGGACGTCATCAGTTCCTCAACGCTTCAATCAAAATGAATTAAATGATCTCACCAGGGATCTCAATTTATCGAAAAAAGCTTCTGAAGTACTGGCTTCTAGGTTGAACGACAAAAATTTACTGGAACAAGGAACCAAAATTACCTTTTACCGTACAAGAGAAAAAGATCTGCTACCATTCTTTTCTCAAGAAAACAATCTTGTATTTTGTCACGAAATTAGGGGACTCATGAAAGAAATGGGACTTTCTGAATATATTCCAGATGATTGGCGCCTATTTATTGACAGTTCAAAGCGAAGTTTAAAATGTGTCCTTCTACCTAATGGGAATAAATATGGTTCAATACCACTAGCTCACTCAACGAAACTGAAAGAAGAATATAATAGCATAGCTTTGGTCTTGCAGAAGATAAAGTATTACGAACATCAATGGATGATTTGTGTAGACTTAAAAATGGTAAACTTTCTTCTTGGGCAGCAAAGTGGTTACACGAAATATCCGTGTTTCTTGTGCCTCTGGGATAGTAGGGACAAAACACACCACTGGGTTAGAAAAGATTGGCCTCAGAGAGAAAACATGGACGTTGGGGAAAAGAATGTCATTAACGACGCTTTGGTTGAAAGAGAAAAAATCATACTTCCTCCGTTACATATAAAGTTGGGCTTAATGAAGCAATTTGTAAAGGCTCTCGATAAGAATGGGTCTTGTTTTGCATATATAGGGGTAAAAAATGCATCAGTTGAGCACAGAAAAACTCAAAGCAGGGATATTTGACGGCCCACAAATAAGACAATTAATTAAGGATCCTGCCTTCATAAATTCAATGAATCAAGTTGAACGAGAAGCTTGGACATCATTTGTTGCAGTTGTAGAAAATTTTCTAGGCAAACATAAAGCTCAAAACTATGTTGAAATGGTTAACAAGATGCTTAATAGTTTCAAATCCTTAGGGTGCAATATGAGTATTAAAATACACTATTTACACAGCCACTTAGACCGTTTTCCAGAAAATTTAGGAGACATGAGTGAGGAACAAGGTGAAAGATTTCACCAAGATATTAAAGTTATGGAGGACCGCTACCAAGGAAGATGGGACATGCACATGATGGCAGATTACTGCTGGAGTTTAAAAAGGGACTGTTTAAAAAAAAAAACATTCAAGAATGTCGCGGAAAAGAAGCTTTCCAAGTGTTGAGTGACTATTTCATTTCTTCAATGTTTTTTTTTTGTTTGTAAGTACGACATAATATTGTATTTTGTATAACTAAAATAAAAATTTCGTATCTACTTTTGTTTACTACACTTACAGATTTGAGTTACAATAATGTAACTTATATTTCTCTAAAATTGTATATCTTAAAAATTTGAGCTCCTAGGTACAAATGAATACGTTATTTGAATTCAGGACATCAAATTGATATAGAATCAGCTCAAAAAACCTCGACACCAAAACAGCTGTTCCCCTGTGTAATATATAAAATGCAACGTATCTCTGTCTATCCGTCTGCCTGTCTGTCCGTTAGTGCGCTTATTACTGGAGAATCACTTATCCGATTTACGTGTTTTTTTTTTAAACATACATATGTTCTCTGGCCAGGTTATAGGATATATTTTATTACGTTAGGTAACATGAGGAATAAGCAGTGATAATAATACTGAATCACATCGGAAAAAAGCCTATTCTCTTTCAATACACTGCCTAAACCATTAAATATGGAACAATATCATGTAGCAAAGGATATCTATAATATATATAAAATGCAACGTCTCTCTGTCTGTTTGTCCGTTTGTGCGCTTATCACTGGAGAACCACTTATCCGATTTACGTGCTTTTTTTAAACATACATATGTTCTCTGTCCAGGTTATAGGATATATTTTATACGTTAGGTGACATAAAGAATAAGCAGTGACGATAATAGTGAATTAAGATGGAGAAATGTTGGCTGCTAGCGCGTTCTCTTGCAATATACTGCCTAAAGCATTAAATATGGGACAATATCATGTAGCAAAGAATATAATATATATATAAAATGCAACGTCTCTCTGTTTGTCTCTCTGTCCATTAGTGCGCTTATCACTCGAGAACCACTTATCCGATTTACATGTTTCTTTTTTTAATTCATACATTTGTTCTCTGGCCAGGTTATCTATGATCTTCTATCTATAATATATATAAAATGCAACGCCTCTCTGCCTGTCTGTCTGTCTGTCCGTTAGTGCGCTTATCACTGGAGAACCACTTATCCGATTTACGTACTTTTTTTTTAAAACATACATATGTTCTCTGGCTAGTTTACAGGCTATATTTTATTACGATAAGTAGCATAAGGAATGAGCAGTGATGATAATAGGGAATGAAGTCGGAAAAAAGTTGGTGCGCGTATTACCTGAGAACCACTTATCTGATTTACGTGTTTTTATAAATTTATACGTAGGTGAAATAATGGGAGATAAGTATAAATAATGGGAGAGAAGGAGAAATAATGGGAGATAAGCAGAGATAAGTCTAGATAATGGGAGATAAGGTGAGATAATGGGAGATAAGGTGAGATAATGGGAGATAAGGAGAAAATAATGGGAGATAAGGTACGTCAGGTAACATAAGGAAAAAGCAGTGACGATAGTAGTGCATCAATTTATATTTATATATATATATATATATATATATATATATATATATATATATATATATATATCTACATATAAAAATAAAATCTTAGTTGAGGAACTTGGCAAAAAGGGGGGCGTGATAAGAGATCACACAGTTTTCGTTAAGCCAGTATTTCGATCCTAGATTGGGACCTTCTTCAGGGCAAGAGCTGAAATGGAGAACAAAAATATTCACTGATAGAACTTGGGACAATTTTTAATTTAATGTTATATTAAAGTTGTTATTATTAGTAAAACTAGTGTAGAATAAGAATAAGATTTTAATCATAATAAAGTCAAAAACTCACATGAGTAGTGTGAAGTTGAGTTAGCCTGAATGGCCGTAGGTAGTTACACATAAAAACGTAGGTTAATCCATAAAAATGCACACTATAACACAGTAGATAAAATTACAAAAACCAGATTTAAAACAAGGATGTGGTTGAGATTATTTATTTTAAAATATAAATATAATTTTTTATTTTAAAATATAAAAATTAGGTATATAATACATACAAAACAGACACAGAAAAAATACAGACGTAGTACCTACATGAGTTGATAATTTTACATAGTTACCTAATCTATTCTAGAGCTTTTGTTAAAGTAGTTTTTGAAACGTCAGGATATAATGCTCGGCATTTACTTACAACTTGCAGGACATATTGCTTTTGGTCTTCATCTTTTGTCAGAAGGTCGTTAAAGTCGGTTATTAATTTAACACCACGCTCAGCCATATCATTAACTACTTTTAATGTTTTGACAATTTTCAATCCTTCTTGGAAGTCATTATTTTGAGGCCAGGTGTTTGGATATTGTCTTAGAAAATCTGTTTTTATATTAAATTGGTCAAAGAATGTAAACGTTTCTTTGGTAAGTAAATTTGCCAATCCTCCATCAACTACCTCTTTTAAGTTTTCTTTCCTAACTTTTGGATTTACAAACCCTAGCGTGCTGTGATGGTTCATCTGTGCTACTGAGCAATTTATTAGCCATTAACAACTTTTCATCGTCTGTAATGGTGGGATCAAAAGACGACAATCCCACCAACTGGTTCGAAAATTTGGTCAGGGCTATTTCTGCAATGTCGTTGTCACATTCTTTATAGTCTAACAGACTATGCAAAATACCTAAATCTTGCTTTGGTGCAAGATGAGCTTTTGGAGCATTGAACCAAGCTTTACAATAAATTTTAACTAGGAAAACAGAAATGGCACGCACAGAACTTTCTTCTTCTTTAGACATCTTAAATTGACGACGAAAAATGAACATTTTTAAGCAGTAAATAGCCTTTGCTATCCACCTAGCGTGATGAATGGCTCCTGGAGTTCTAAAACCCACAACATTGCCGTCTAGTGATCCAACAAATACGAGAACCAACTGCAATAGCTCCTTGTAGTCATCTCTGGGGTGGCTCTCAATTAATTTGGTCTCGAATTCAGCAGTAACATTTGCAATTACTTCTGGAGTTAACTGCTTTTGTATTAGATTGTCACTGATACCTGTGTCGAATTTTCCTTTGTCTATCTTGGGCCACGCAGTGAGGAATCTCTTGAAAATGTCTGGATGAGGTCCAGTGGTTGATCCCATTTTTGTGTCGAATATCGCCTTGACGGTGTTGAGAAGACCCCATTCATGTAGGCATTCATATACGGCTACGGCTTGCTCCTCTCCAGAGCTGTTTGCTGTTACAGGAACTTCCAGCAGCTGTTCCTTTTTGCCATATGAAATAGCTATAGCTATTCGCTCACATTGTTCATTTTTTAAAAACACTCGGTAAAAGTTTACCGTCCCAATGGACAACCACGGGCTCTCATTTTTTTTTAGAATACTAATATTTTGTATATAATTAATAATTTGGTTTACTTACCTTGGAGAAAGTTCGGGCTTTTTAGTAAAATTAATCTTACTGACATCTGTCGGATTCACCTTTGGCTAATAAACCATTTCTATAACATCGTATATATATATATATATATATATATATATATATATATATATATATATATATACATATATATATATATATATATATATATATATATATATATATATATATATATATATATATATATATATATATATATATATATATATATATATGTATATATATTAGAAAAAAGTCGCACTGTCGTATAGAGAGAAAAAATAAAGGTGATTAAAACTAAAAATTCAAATAATTGGTTGAGAAATTTCGGACGCTTATGGTTTATGAAATTTTAATGTGACTAAAAGCTTTAAGTATAAAGTATTAACATTTCATTTAAACATCCAGATACAAAGAAAACACAAAAATTCTAAATTATTCGAAGAAATGAAATGAATTACGTACTCTCTGGCCGCTATATTGGATCCGCCATTTTGAAATTTTCAAGTCTGTTATCGGATTCATAATAAGCATCCCACGAAACCCCTTAATAGCTAATTTCAAAATATTTAACGGTATACACAAATGTTAATTTAATCATAAATAAGGTTAGAAGCATGATTCCCACTGCAAGTAGAGGGGTTCAACCAGCCATTTTATATTAAATATTTTTTCTAAATTACGGTAAAACTAAAAAAATACTATACTATTTTTTTGTAAAATTTCCCGTTCTTTCGCGTGGTGCCATTAGTTTTTCGATAACTTTTATATTTTTCGAGATATATGCGAAAAAAAGAATTTTTCAATTTATTTTCAATTTTGTAGGCTTAGCGTTCATTTTAGAGCAGCAAACTTTTTTTACCGTATTCTACGTCCAAAAAACTACATGTATACCAAAATGCACCCTGTTAACATTTATTGAGAGCTTTCCGTCAAAATTTCACTCTGACGACTGGGGTATGTGTTAAGATTATGAATAATATATTTTTAGGCTATGATCGCGTAAAGTGCAAGGAAATCTGCTCCAAATACATTGCTTAAAAAATCATATATGTAATATTTGTTTAACTTTTCCCATTTAACAGTGAAAAGTGTTATTAAAAATACTGAAAGCTGTGGAAAAAAAACAAAAAAAAAAACCGCTCATGCTGCGTGGGCGCCAAACAGCGTAATTTAAACAGAATTTTTTTCCATCAAAGGAATGTCAATCTGCGTTACTATTTTAGCAAATGTGTTTAATCCGCTTTGATTGACACCTTTGCACGACAAAATTTGCAGTTAAATTTTCGGTAAAATGAAAGATGTATAGATGTGGAACTAAATTTATACATTTCAACTAACTAAAAGTAATTACTTGAGCCGTTTCAGCAGTTGGTTTCTTTTGAAATATTGTCCGTATATTTGAAGCTTAATATACTGAAGAATAGTGTGAAATGAAAATATTTCAAATTTATTAGAGGATTACTCTATATATTATCACTAGAGACCGGATTATATGCATTTGCATATTTTCATATGCATTTGCACATTTAGACCATTCTCACCGATTATTGCATATTTTACCCAAAATCTAGTAATGATGCATATTTTCCCTATATTTACAATATTTCTCGGTATTACTAGGCAATTGAATTGCTCAGAGTATTGTTAATGTAGCCGTCTGGAACCGATCTTATCGCCGGAACATTGCCTGCAATAGTCTAAACATCAATTAGGTTATAGTGCCAAGAGAATACCTAAAATTACGACGGTATTTTATTCCTTTGTTTCTTGGTCGGGATATTAAGTGATAAGTAGTTAGTTTCTAAGAATATTTGTTTGAGCGTGGATCAAATAAACAATTTTCTCGAGGACGAATTTTTATTTTAAAACAAGATATCAGTTTTAACGTTATTGTTGACGCGCTTGCGTCAGTGTAGACTTTTTGCAATTTTTAACGTGTTTGTTTATCTATCATTATTCAAGCCATTCTCCAAATATTTCTCCTTATCTCCCAGGATCTCCAACTTTCCCATATTATAAAGGCTTATATATTGCATTTTCTGTCATTTTTCCGCATTATCTCCAATTATTTCGCCTTATCTCCCATAATCTCGAATTCTCCCGTAATATAGGGGCTTATATCTCTTTATCTATCATCATTCAAACAATTCTCCAAATATTTCTCCTTATCTCCCAGAATCTCCAACTTTCCCATATTATCAAGTCTTATATATTGCATTTTCTGTCATTTTTCCGCATTATCTCCAATTATTTCGCCCTACCTCCCATAATCTCGAATTCTCCCGTAATACAGAGGCTTATATCCCTTTATCTATCATTATTCAAGCCATTCTCCAAATATTTTTCCTTATCTCCCAGGATCTCCAACTTTCCCATATTATAAAGGCTTATATATTGCATTTTCTGTCATTTTTCCGCATTATCTCCAATTATTTCGCCTTATCCCCATAATCTCGAATTCTCCCGTAATACAGGGGCTTATATCTCTTTATCTATCATTATTCAAGCCATTCTCCAAATATTTCTCCTTATCTCCCAGGATCTCCAACTTTCCCATATTATATAGTGTTATATATTGCATTTTCTGTCATTTTTCCGCATTATCTCCAATTATTTCGCCCTATCTCCCATAATCTCGAATTCTCCCGTATTACAGGGGCTTATATCTTTTATCTATCATTATTCAAGCCATTCTCCAAATATTTCTTCTTATCTCCCAGGATCTCCAACTTTCCCATATTATAAAGTGTTATATATTGCATTTTCTGTAATTTTTCCGCATTATCTCCAATTATTTCGCCTTATCTCCCATAATCTCGAATTCTCCCGTAATACAGAGTCTTATATCTCTTTGTAAAGTTTAACGTGAACCATGCCACCCGCAAAAAAAAGTGTCTTTTCGTGGGTAGCTGATTATCCTGGAACATTTACATACGATGGAAATGTTTTATATTGTCGAGTTTGCGAAAAAAATGTTTCGTGCACAAAAAAGTTTCAAATTGACCAGCATTTCAAGACAAGTCTTCATATCGCAGGATTGCAAAAAAAAGGCCCACGACAACAACTTATAACAGCAGCAAGTAGCAGTGCCACTTCTATAGGCAAACAAAAAAATCATTTTAGTATTGATTTATGTGAAGCATTGCTTGCAAGTAATATTCCTCTCCACTTACAAATCCTACATTCAAAGATTTTCTGTGAAAATATTGCTTGAATCAAAAAACACCAGACGAATCAACACTGCGTAAAAATTACATACCAACAATTTACCAACATGTTCTGGAAGAAATACGTAATGAACTTAAGGATGACATTATTTGGATTTCAGCTGATGAAACTACCGACAGTTGTGGTCGCTATATTGCGAATTTAATTGTGAGTGCATTAAGATTAGAGCCTTCTTCCTATTTGGTAGCCTGCAAAGAACTTGACAAGACAAATCATTCTACGATCGCCAGATTTGTGAATGAGGGTATTAAACAAATATTTCCTGAATATTCTGCAGATGAGAGAGCGTTTATATTTCTCTCAGATGCTGCTTCCTATATGATCAAGGCAGCCAAAGTCCTCCAAGTATTTTATCCAAATTTAATTCATGTGACGTGCTTTGCTCATGGAGTCCATCGACTCGCTGAAGAAGTACGATCCACGTTTGGAAACGTAAATAAACTGATTTCATCAGCAAAGAAAGTGTTTCTTAAGGCACCTGCTCGCAATAACGCCTATAAAGAAAGAGAGATGCCAAATGTGCCTTTACCTCCCGAACCAGTGGTAACTCGATGAGGAACATGGATTGAAGCTGTACTATTTTACAATGAACATTTCGAGGCCATTAAAGGTGTAGTAAATGACTTCGATAGTGCAGAGGCTATGGCAGTTCGTGAATCCAAGGAAGCATTTAACGATTCTCATATTAAAAAAAAACATAGCTTTGATTAGCACTCACTTTTCCAACATATCTGCGGGTATTAAAAAACTTGAAACTCGAGGTTTGGCGTTGACCGAATCAATTCAGTTAATGAATAAAATCCGTCAAATAAACTCCACATTGCCAGATGTATTCCCGCGTAGAGTTAAAGAAAAGTTTGAAACCATTTTGTGCAATAACCCAGGCTTTGAACCTTTGTGTCAAATTGATAGTTTTATTAATGGGACGGGTGAACTTTTGCCACAAAAAATAAGTGCTAACATAGCACCCAAATTCAAATACTGCCTAGTTACCTCAGTGGATGTGGAACGGTCTTTTTCCACTTATAAAAATATTTTAAGTGATCGAAGACACAATCTTATTACCCAACATTTGGAACAATACCTTATTGTTTACGTGTACAAGAATACAAATGTTAAATAATTTTAAAAAATGTTAAATAATCTTTAATTAGATTTAAACATCGTTGATAAATTAATTTTATGTTGATTTTGAAATAAAAAACTAAAAATTACTACTTTTATTATTATTTAATATTGCATATTTTGACCCTTTTCATGCATATTTTAAGCATTTTTCATGCATATTTGCATGCATATTTCAAGATTTTTATGTTGCATATAATCCGGTCTCTAATTATAACTTATTAGGCCTTTTTCAACAGAATAATGCATCTACAATCTGTCAAGTAAGAACGTGTCCGCGATGATTCACTTTTGGTAGATGCGATTCTAGCGATTCAACAAAAAAATCGTTACAGAAAACTTTTCTCTATGACGCATTTTAATGAAAGTATTAATCGATTCCGAACTTTCGTCGAAATCACGTAAAATCCAAAATGAGTCACTTTTGCGCGTGTTTTCGAGGCAGTCTTTCTTTGTTCCCATCCAAAGGGGCCTAAAATGACACATTCCGCGGCCGCTGAATATATTAAAAAGTCGATGTCGTTTGTGACGAAGTAGGTGAATCGTTTTAACGAGACGAAAAATGTCGACGACTTGCCAAAATGTGGCTCGGTAGGTAAAGTCACTTCGAAAGTCGGAAAACGAATTAGTGTCTTTGTTTTCACGGGAACCGAAATTGACGCTGCGTTAAGGAGCGGCAGCATTAAGGAAATTAGATTTGAATGTCTCCCATGAGACCATTTCATATCTTCGTGCTCAAAATGTCAAATTTCGAAACACGTTGATGAAACCTTTGCTAGGCGAAAATCACGTCGCGAAGCGGTTTGCTTGGGTTCGCAATAAGATACGAGAGTGACCCTCACAATCGCCGGACGTCAACTGTATTGAAAGATTCTGAGGTCTTTGGCTCAGTTGGCTCGCGAGATTCGAAAAATTGGCAGAGTTGCAGATGCTGAACGCTCCGGACGCCCAAATGAGATGGTTACACCGGAAAACATAAACAAATCCACAAAATTGTTTTGGATGACCGTAAAGTGAAATTGCGTGAAATAGCTGACACCCTAAAGATATCAAAAGAACGGGTTGGTCATATTTTGCATGAATATTTGGGCACAAGAAAGCTCTGTTCGAAATGGGTACCGCGTTTGTTCACTGGACCAAAAACGACAACGTGTTTATGATTCTCAGCGCTGTTTGGACCTGTTTAAGCGCAATAAGGATTTTTTCATGCGATATGTGACAATGAATCAAAAATGGATCCACCACTAAACACCGGAATGAAATCGGCAATCACCTGAGTGGACAGCAGCCGGTGAAAGCCGCCCGAAACGATCAAAGACGCAATAGTCAACTGGAATGGTTTTGAGCTCTGAATTTTAAAAACCGCATGGAATAATTTTCATCGACTATGCTGAGAAGGGAAAAAAAACCATCAGTAGATTATGTATGCAAACGATACCACCATTGTGACAGCTTCGGACACTGTAGATGGTCTTTATGATGATGTTTCATGTGTGTGCAGGGATATGGAAGCATGGTGCAGAAGAAATGACCATGTACTGGATGTTGAGAAAACTATCTATATGAATATATTTAATAAAAAACCATTAGCGTCGATGTTTGCCAATTCCCTTGGTGTAAACTTTGAGGAGAAAGCCAAGTTCCTCGGTACGTTTGTGGATCATAGGATTTCTTTTAGGCACCATATAGATCACATATGTGCTAAATTAAACTCGGCTTACTTTGCAATTTTAAGCTTAAAAAATACTCTTGATACTGACGGTCTCTTGGCTGTATATTATTCATTAGCTTTTAGTCACATGTCTAACAATGTTGTATCCTGGGGTGCTGCTGGTGTGAAAAGTAAACGTATATTTGTGAACCAAAAGAAAATAATCCGTTTGATTTTTAATCTAAATTTTCGCAAAGATACGTTTATAAAACAACGAATCCTAACTTTTCCATGTGTTTACGTATTAAGGTGCTTAACTCTTGTAAACAATAATAGACACCTTTCTGAATTGCTGGGAGCAACAAATACATATAACATCCGGAGTAAATGTGTATTAAAGGTCCCCATTCATAGATCAACTTTCTTCAAAGGCTCTCCCCTCTATAGTTGCATCAGTCTTCATAATGGAATGCCTGCAGAAGTGCGAAATATGCGTGGTCCAAAATTTATATCTCGGCTAAAGTCCTTCTTACTGGAAAATGCCTTCTACTCGATAGGGGATTTCTACGGGACCTGATGATCTCTAAGAGAGTGCTGGTTGTGAGATTTCTTTCTAGGTATTGCTGTCATGAACCTGAACCTACCTACATTATCTTGTCTTAAACCAAGGTATACCTAAATATTTTTGTATTTTTACTGCTTTTAAATATTAAACTTAACATTGTTTTGTCCGACTTTGTACAATTTCTTTGTATGTCCGTATATTTATGATATGTATGATTTATGGTAATCCTACACTTTTTTTATTTTTATTATATTTATAATTATAATTATTATGCTATATTTGACGAACCAATGTACACTTTGTTCTATTTAATGGTAATATATATATTATTATTATTATTATAGCGAATATTATATAAAGTTATTTGTGCGTTTGAAGGCAGAAATCGCAAAAAAACGGCCCCAAATGAACAAGAAAAGTGCTCTTTCATTAAGACAATGCACCGTGTCACGAGTTAGTGGTTACGATGGCAAAATTGCTTGAGTTGAAGTTCGAATTGCTTCCTCATCCACCGTATTCTCCAGATTTGGCCTCCAGCGACTATTATCTATTCGCAGATCTCAAAAAAATGCTCGCGAGAAAGAGATTTTTTTTACATAATGCTACGAACTGGTTAGCGACCAATAAGTAACTTTTTTCTAATCCTAACATACTAACTATTTAAAATCTAAAAGTCAATCTTTGATGTCTTCTTAGTTTTTTTTTTATCACTAGAGGACTTTTCTGTTTGTGCGCTAATTAAACAATGCTCTGGTTTTACACTTTGTCACACACTACACCAACTCGTGAGGTTTGGTCCACTTCAGTCTTCTCTTCTGATTCGAGTTGTCGAGGAGCTGCATGGCCTCGATGTTCTCATGATGAAGGAGTCTTTTTTCATGACTTTTCGCAAACTTTTGTATTTCTTTGTCGACGAACTCCATTCGTAGGTCCTTATGGAGATCTTAATTATGGATATACCAGGGTGCGTTAACTATGCCCCTTAATACTTTGTTTTGAAATGTTTGTATTATTTTTATATTGGTCTGATTGTACCGCTCTTGCAGGAGAAAATATTGATGAATAAAATCTAATTTTGCAAAAAATGTGTTTTAAGTAGCTAGCCCAAAAACTGTTTAGCCTACGTGTTATATATATACAGTCGACACTGTTTATAGTGAAACTCTATATAGTGAAAAACTCTTTATAGTGCAATTTTTTCAAGACCTAGAATATTTTAATGAAATTTCATGTAAAAAACCCTGCATATAGTGAATCTGTAAAATAGTAACACTCTATATAATAAAATTTTTACCGGAATTTTATGTATAAATTTTTATGCATTTATTGAGATCTTGGCCATTTCGGGTTTCCCATTTTTATCTAACATTAGCACGAATTCCATTTTTATGACGCATTCTTTTGAAAAGGTTCTTAACGCGTTTATAACGCCTAATGGTTGGCCATAAATCAGGTAGATTTCTGTGAGAAACCCGGGGAATAACCCATTTTATAGAAACTCGGGGAAAAACCCATTTTGTAGTCGAGGCCTAGTAATTCGCAAATTCAGGTTCAGTTTTTTTTTGTTTAAGAATCAAGTAAGATGTCCAAGCGAGTGTGTTTAAGTTTAGCTGAGAAAATTAAAGTTTTGGAGGAAGTTGATAAAGGCTGCAAAAAAATTGATGTTGCTGCAAAATTTGGTGTTTCTCCAAGTTGCGTCTCTCTGATAATAAAAAGTCGCGACAGTATCATCAAGAAAACCTAGTATTCCAAGCAGTCGAAAATGAGTACGGGTGAGTACTTACGAGGATGTAAATGAAGCAGTTCTACGATGGTTTCAAGTGGCCCGTACGCATCAAAACGTACCAATATCGGGAAATTTAATAAAGCAAAAGGTTCTACAATTTGCTAAAGAATTTAACTGTATTAATAGTGAAGGGTTTTTGAGTGCCTGGAAGACTCGCAATTCAATTGTTTTCAAGACGGTGTCTGGCGAGAGTGCAAGCGTTAGTCAGGAGGACTGTGACATTTGGACTGAAACTGTGTTAAAAAGTGCATTGAAAAAGTACGAGCCAAAAAACGTTTTCAATTGTGATGAAACCGGTTTGTTTTTTAAATGTTTGCCAAATAAAACTTTTGCTTTTAAAAGTGATAAATGTTTTGGTGTTAAAACAAGTAAAGAAATGCTGACACTTATGATTGGAGCAAACATGGATGGCTCAGAAAAACTGAAATTACTGCTCATAGGTAAAAGCAAAAATCCCCGTTGTTTAAAAGGAGTTAAATCTCTGGAGTTAGATTACGCCAATAATAAAAAGGCATGGATGACTTCTGAGATTTTCGAATGATGGATCAAAGAACTGGACACGAAAATGAAAAGCCAAAAGCGAAAGATTGTGATGTTTATAGACAATTGTCCTGCACATCCAGTTACTGTAAGTAAAAAATTAAGGAATATTGAATTGATCTTTTTTCCACCACACATGACCTCCAAATTGCAACCTATGGACCAGGGTATTATAAAAAACATAAAACATCATTACCGAAACAGAAATGTTCACAAAATTGTTAATGCGATTGATAACAACCTTCCAGTCCAAAAATTGATTACCCTTAAAGAGTGTATAACCGAAGTCGCTAAAGTATGGAGTAAAAATGTTCCTCAGAAAACTATCAAAATCTGCTTTTCTAAAGCAGGTTTTACTGAAAAAATTGACGAATGGGAAGAGGAAGACGAAATGGATCTTGCTACCTTAAAAAGGCAATGGGGTATCTACAAAAAACTGCTACCGTCGACGCAGATTTTTTACTTGAAGATTTCTTAGAAATCGACAATGATGTTGGCACGACAGATCTCCCAACTGACTAAGACATAATTGACGATATAAAAAGTATAGAAGATCATGAAGAAGAAACTGAAACCGGGGAATGTCCTGCTAGATTTAGTGAAATGAAATAAGAAATGCATTTGACATTGTGCGAACTACTCTCAGGGGCCAGGAAAGTGTACCTGATCAAATCTTTATGCATTTGAATAAATGCGAGAATTTTGTTGAGCGACAATTATTTTTCAAAAGCAATGTTCAAAAGAAAATAACTGATTATTTTTCCTAGTACGTATGTACGTAGTATGTACATATGTATTAACAGATTTTGTATTATTCTTTTTATTTCGTATGTAGTACATACATACAGAAAAGTCCGTACGTTATAGTTTTCAGGCAATATCCCAGACGACTATTATATTTTTTGTCTCTTTTTACCAATACCTACGATTTATTGGTGAAAAGAGACAAATAATATAATAGTCGTCTGTTATATGGCCTGAAAACTATGACGCACGGGTAAAGATATGACGTACTGACTTTATGTATGTATTTAGCCCTGTACATGCTATGTACTATTTAAACTTTCAAATGTTTAATAAAATCTTTTCTAATAATTCAATTTTGCAATTTTTTTTGTTGCTTGTACCTTATAAAATACAAGTAAATGATTACCAATATAAAATACATACATAGCAATATATACGGATTTTTTCTTTATATAATGAAAAACTTTCTATAGTGAAATTTCGGTCAACATTTTGGTCTTTCACTATATAGAGTGTCGACTATATATATATATATATATATATATATATATATATATATATATATATATATATATATATATATATATATATATATACATACATACAAATAAATAAATATATATAATTCATAATAACATATCCAAGTACTATAATTGTCTGGACGTACTGGTCTTCACATTTGAAGAAATTGCTCAGGCGTTAATGGATGCCTTCAATGTACATAATTATTTCATCTTGTAAAAAAATGTTCAGTTTAGGAACACTCAAACATGTCTAAAATGCACGATCAAAAGAAATTTATAAAAATATTCAACCTACAAATTGGGGTTAATTACCAAAAAAAAAAATATTTTCGTAAAAACAGTATTTCTGTTTACATTACTTTCACTTGAAATTTTTCAATGGAATTTATGTTTTGCCACATCCCACGCATTTATGTTTTTTCATTTGTTCCATGGTTTTTCCTTTAAATCACACCGATGTTATTGACTGCTTTAATAACGTGGACGTGTAAAATTCCCCTTATTAGAAGTAAATTAATATATAAAGTCAGTAATTACCATATTACCGTTAAAAAAATTGTTTAACTTTACTATAGTTTCATTAAGGACTTAACAATAAGTGTAAACAAATACAGAATTTAATTTTTAATATTAACTGTTATAAACGGTGATAAAAATGTTTAAAAATACTCGACAGGACACAAAATACGGTCTAAATTCTAAAAAACAAAGAATAAAGACACTTTCCACTTGAAATATGTTTTACAACGTTCTTACAACGTTCTCTGTTTATTTTTAATTTTACAAAATAGTGAAACTTGTAGCTGTTTAAGCCGCCGACAGTTTAAGTTTCTAAAGAAAAAATTGTATCGGGCGTGAACTGTCATACAATACAATTTTTATCTTTCTTGATATTTCGATTTTTTGTCCTAAATATATAAATTTTGTACCTTTCCTATTCTTTCATGTCCTATTAATAGTTCCTGGCTGTTATCTTCACTGTTGTTGTTCAAATATTTCTTTTTGGTGAAGTTTATTTTTAGACCTATTTCTCGAGACTTGTATTTTAATTCCATCAGCATTTCTTGTAATTCTTCTTTTGTGTCGGCGATCAGAGTGACATAATCTGCGAACCTTAAGTGGTTCAATTATTCACCATCCATTAGTACTCAGTATATATCACCACTACACCAAACACTTTATTTTTGCACTCGACGCGCGTTTCGCTAACCATGTTAGCTTCATCGGGAGCGATGATTGACTAAAGCTAAATTACCAAATCTACCCTATTTATACTTAGCCTAACGCTTGAATTACTCAAGCGGAACTAATGACATAGGCAAGGCTATCAGTTCCGGTCAAGTAACCAGTAGAGGGGACTATAAGGAATACGCCCTCTGTCTTTGTTTAAACTACTTTTACATTTTATGATTTCCATACTTTCATATGTGTTTAACAATCTCCTATCAGATACATTTTTTATTAGTCTTAGATTATCTAATGTTACAGTATGATCAGCTTCAAGAGCATGTTCGGCAATGCTAGACTTTTCTGTTCTGTTGTATTTTAAGTGTGCTAAATGTTCTTTAAATCGTGTTCTAATTGACCTTTTAGTTTGCCCAACATACTTTTTGTCACAATCATTACAACTAATTTCATAAATTCCACTTTTCTCACAATTAGGAATCTTATCTTTGGGATTTCCTAAGATATTCCTCAGATTGTCTGATGACTTATAGACTAAGGTGAGGCCTACCTTATTAAATACCTTATTGAGTCCCTTGCTATATTTCGGATTATATGGTATGGAGACATACTTGGTGTTATTTTCTTCGCGTGTAAAAAAGGTGGAATTCTGAATATTAAACCTAAACTTATGCCTATTGATTAGCTTATTTACTAAGTCATCGTCATAACCATTAACTCTAGTTATATTTCTAATACGATTCCTTTCTTTATTAAAGTTTACTCAATTCAGAGGGAAAGTGACCAAACGATGAACTAAAAAATGTAATGAGGCTAATTTATGTTGTTTGCAATGAAATGAATCATTAGGAATATATCTATCTGTTACTGTGTCTTTCCTATAGATATCAAATTCTAATCTATTATTATTTTTAATAATTAAAATATCTAGAAAAGGCAATTGTCCTTTGTTCTCAACTTCGTAAGTGAATTTAATGGAATCATACCGGCTATTTAATTTGGAAACAAAATCATCAATATTTGCTTTCTTTGTATCAAAAATCGCGAAAATATTATCCACATACCTATACCATACCCTTGGGAAATATTCGAATCCTTGACTGGATTCGATTTCAAACTTACTCATGAATAAATTGGCTATGAAAGGTGACAAGCAATTACCCATAGCTGTTTCTTCTTTCTGAACATAAAATTGATTGTTATATTGGAAATAACTTTGTTCCATACAGAGTTTAGATAATATTAAGTATTCACGAATAATTTCGTCTTCAAAGTCATTCATTCTAAGTAATTCTTCGAGATATTGTAAAGTTTGTGGAATTGGTACACTTGGGAACAAAGAACTAACATCAAAAGAAATTAAGACTTCACCTTCATTAAGAACTAGATTTTTTGTTTTATTAATAAATTCTAACGAATTCTTCACTGCGAAAGTATTTAATGGTAAGTTCAAGTTCTTTTGATAACCATTTGGATATTAAAATATGTGGGTGATCCGACCGATGAAACAATGGGTCGCATTGCTTTTTCAGGTTTGTGAATTTTGGTAAGCAATACAATTTTGGTATGGTCGGATTACTCACATTTAATTTAAATTTTAGCGAATCGGAGACAAGGTTCTTACATTTTTTCAAAGAATTTTTAACCTCTGATATCATTCTCGGTAATGGATTTCTTATTACTTTTTCATAAGGGCCAGATTATTTACGCGTTCAAAGTAATCTTTCTTATCCAATATAACAACCTTATTTCCTTTATCCGCTTTTAAGTAGAAGACATCTTTCTTTTTCAATCTTTTAACTACTTTTAAGTTTTTTTCCGTGAATCCATTAGTATTCTTAAATATTTATAGTAAAACATATAAGGATCGAAAGGGGTGGGGGAGGAGATTAGAGGAAGTCGTTTCCTATATATCGTGTTATATGACCTTTCCTGGGTTTTTGAAGTCTAGGAATTCAAATTTTAGGTTATTTTTTCATTACTCCCAAGTTTAACCCAAGAAACAGCTTAAAATCGTATAATGTCAATATCATTTTGAGATATTTACAGGTTTTTTGGTTAATGTATTGGAAACATTTTGTATTGGCGATCAGAGTAACATCATCTGCGAACCTTAAGTGATTTAATTGTTTACCGTTCATTAGTATTCCTAAATATTTATAGTAAAACATATAAGGTGGGAAAGGGGTGGGAGAGGAGGTTAGAGGAAGTTGTTTCCCATATGTATATCGTGTTCGTGTTTTCTGGGTTTTTGAAGTCTAGGAATCAAAAAATTAGGTTATTTTTTCATTACTCTCAAGTTTAACCCAAGAAAAAGTTTAAAATTGTACAGGATTTGTTGCGGGAATGACGAAAAAATGTTAAATACAATAGTTTTAGGGAATGTTAAGGTGCACAGTTTAAAATTATTTTTGAGTATACGAAACGGAAAGTAGTAAACCAGAATGCTACCAATGAGGAAAAAGAAATGGAGATTTTACTTCATGTTGAAGATAATCCTCAGGTCAGCAGCCGTCAACTAGCTGACTTATCTGACATATCCCATTCTATGGCTAAGAGAGAAAATACAAGTATCATCCCTTTCATATGGAACTATACTAAGAACTTATAGACCGTGATTTTGAACGACGAGTAAACTTTTGTACCACCATGAATGGAGCAAAAGAGGCCGATCCAAATTTTTTATCCAAAATAATGTTTTCTGATGAAGCTACTTTTCGCAGTAATGGAACAGTTAACAGCCATAACATGCATTATTGTTCAACAGTTGTTGGTTTAATGTATGGTGTGGAATATTAAATTTTCGAATTATTGGTCCATACTTTTTCGGCAAACCACTTAACGGGCTTAGATATCTAAATTTTTTGCAAAACGAATTATCCCAGCTTCTCGAAGAAGTTGATAACAAGACGGAGTTCCTGCTCATTATCACTGAGAAGTTCGGGAATTTTTAAACGATTGTTACTCACAAAAATGGATCGGTAGAGATGGATTCATTTAGTGACCCCCCTCGATCATGTGACGTAACATCTTTGGATTTCTTTTTGTGGGGCTACATTAGAGATCGTGTTTATGTGAATCCTCCTACAACCCCAGTAGATATGAAAATTTGGATACGGGATGCGTGCAGGACAATAACGCCCTTTATGCTAAGGAAAGTGAAGGAAAATATAGTAAAACGACTAAACATGTGTATTCAAGTAGACGGTCATATTTTTGAACATTTATTAAGTCATAATAATTAATCATTAAATAAGTTAAACTGTATTAAAATTATTATTAACTATTTGTTTATGTTTTCACAGTAGCGTATGTGTATTAAAAACAAGAGTAAAAATTGAAAATTTCAAAATAAATCGAAAACTATTAGAAATAGGTATAGGACATACTTAATAAAAGTTGGAGGGTTTTGTAAAATCTTAACTACATGACTGTTGTCTACATTTACTGAAGGCGACCACATACGATCAAGCATATATAAAGATATGGCCAGCAACAATAAATCGTCGACGATTTGCGGTGAATGCAATAGCACGATTAGGGCTAATGCCCGATGTGTTGAATGTTCGCTGTGCCACACGTGGTATCATAAGGGCTGTACATCATTAACTGATAAAGAATTTGGTAGTGTTTATGTTTTGACGAATGTTCTCACGGGTGTGAAATGTAGTGGTGGTTTTTTTTTCGGGTATCCCGTGTTAGCTTGAAGTCCCTTGATGGACGGTTTCGCTGACGTTTCGATGGAATCTCATCCATCTTTTTCAAAGCGTTGATCACTGGTCGGTGTCTTGGCGTTGAATTCAACGCGTCAGCGAAACCGTCCATCAAGGGACTTTAGGCTAACACGGGATACCCGAAAAAACCACTACTACATATATATATATATATATATATATATATATATATATATATATATATATATATATATATATATATATATATATATATTTTCATCTCTATATAACGCTCCAATTATGAGTATTCCACCTTCAGAAACAATGGCGCTACTGGCAATTATTAATAAAAAAGTTATAAAATTTTACGCAGAATTTAAAAATAAATTAGAAAATAGGATGTTCCATTTAAAAAAAAACATATGTTATATCGGCCACACTTTTTTTGAAGTACCCTGTATACTCAAAAATAATTTTAAACTGTGCACCTTAACTTTCCCTAAAACTATTGTATTTAATATTTCTTCGTCATTCCCGATATGATGAGATAATTAACTTTACTCTATCGTTGGCTCACCCTGTACTGTCAGTAGAGAAGACTCTAACGTAGATATGAAAAAGAAGTTTTACCGAATTTAAACAATGTAACCTAGTCTAAAAATAGCTCCTAGGAATTCTCAGGTTAGCTCCCGAGCATTCTAACTATTAACAGGAATTCGAGGCGCACTTTCCTGATTATTAAAGAAAAAACGTCACTTAGAATAAATTGAAGGGCCAGAAGCGTCTCGAGAAACGACTATGAAAACGGGCCAAAATCGTCGTCCCTTGACAACGCCGGCGTGGCTTCCAACGCCTTTGTAAAATACCTTAAACGAAAACACCTTCTTGATGTTTTAATCCGTTTAAAATTTAACTACGTTTAACTTTTCTTGCAGGTATAAGGAGAAAAGGCCCGAACCAAAATGCCACTAAACGCTCCAGGAGACCTGCAATTAGATTTCCTGAGAGCAGGAATGTCGACCTCGACTTTGCGCTTTGAAGTAATCCTTTTGAGAATGTTTAGCTTTCTATTAGTGTAGGAGGAAAGGATAAAGCATTTTTTTCTTTAAATATCATGCAATTGTAAAATTTCCGAATTAAAAATATCAACTTCATCTTACCTTCTTCGATAATAAATATTTATCTTTTTCCAAAATACTTCTTCTATAATATATATAAAAAATGCAACGTCTCTCTGTCTGTCTGTCCGTTAGTGCGCTTATCACTGGCGAACCACTTATCCGATTTACGTGTTTTTTTTTAAATATCCGTATGTTCTCTGGCCAGGTTATAGGATATATTTTATTACGATAGGTAACAAAAGGAATAAGCAGTGACGCTAATAGTGAATCAAATCTGAAAAAAAAGTTTACCGCTAGCGCGTTCTCTTGCAATACACTGCCTAAACCATTAAATATGAAACAATATCATGTAGCAAAGAATATAATATATATAAAATGCAACGTCTCTCTGTCTGTATGTCTGTCCGTTAGTGTGCTTATCACTCGAGAACCACTTATCCGATTTACGTGTTTTTTTTTAGTTCATACATATGTTCTCTGACCAGGTTATAGGATATATTTTATTACGTTAGGTAATATAAGGAATGAGCAGTGACGATAATAGTCAATGAAGTCCACGCGAGCGGAGCCGCAGGCACGGCTAGTCTTCTCTTAAGACAAGGTCTTGGTTTGTTCGTGCCATCTTTTTGGTTGTCGACCAGGGAATCCCCTTGTTTCTTTTGTCCATCTTGGCCAGCTAATAGCTGGCATCTTACTTACGTGATCTCTCCAATATCGGCGTCTTGATCTTGTGAAACGGATGATGTCTTAAATCTTGGGTTCTTCTAGAATAGTTGTGCTTCGTCCTGGTCTCTCAGGGTTATTCCTTTGATAGTGCGCAGTCCTTTCATTTATGTAGCTTTCATGAGGGTATTTGTTTTAGATGTTTCTGCTGTATACGTTAGAACCGGTCTTACCACGGTTTTATATATACGCACTTTACTTTCTGTAGACGTATAGGCATCTTTTCATATTAAATCCTTCAAACAACCAGATATTCTCGATGCTTTATTTGTCTGATTGAGTACCTCTTGATATAACACTTAGGCTGAAAAGTTTTTGGTCTGGCATATAAGTGTCGCCCTTTTCAAATAATCCATATGATTTTTAGGAAGTATTAACCTTCAGACGATACGTGTCAAAATTTCATGACACTTCTACGATTAGTTTACAAGTTACAGTGGTTTTAGTGACGTTACTTTTGATATTTTCAAAACAATGGAAAATATCAAATTTCGTATTGATTAAACACTGTTTTTTGATGGAAGAAAATATCGTTCAAGCAAAGCAATGACTTGATAAGTGTTACGGGGGACTCTGCCCTGGAAGATCACTCATCATTTACTGGTATGCTGAATTTAAACGCGGTCATACGGATACAAATGATGCTGAACGCCCAAATGAGGTAACATAGTTACACAAAACATCAAAAAAATCTACAAAGTTGTTTTGGATGACCGTAAAGTGAAATTGCCTGAGATAACTGACACGCTAAAGATATCAAAAGAACATCTTGGTCATATTTTGCATGAACATTTGGGCATTAGAAAGCTCTGTTCGAAATGGATACCGCGTTTGCTCACAGTGGACCAAAAACAACAACGTGTGGATGATTCTAAGCGCTGTTAGGACCTGTTTAAACGCAATAAAAAGGATTTTTTCATGCGATATGTGACAATAGATGAAACATGGATCCACCACTACACACCAGAATCAAATCGGCAGTCAGCTGAGTGGACAGCAGCTGGTGAAAGCCGCACGAAGCGACCAAAGACACAGCGGTCTGGCCTTTGTATCTTGGGATGCGCATGGAATATTAAAGCATCCTCAAAGTGTCATATACCGAACACCGTACTCATGTATCTATTCTTGAAGAGCTTAGTATAAGGAACCGACTTGCAAATAGAATTAATAGACAGTACCTGAAATATTTTAGTCACATTATGAGAAAAGTGGATGCCATGGAAAAGCCCGTAGTAATGGGGATGGTAGAAGGTAGAAGATCAAGGGGACGATTTTCAACAAGATGGTCCGACCAAGTAAAATCTCTTCTTGGTATGGGAATGCACAAGTCAAGTCAGACCGCACAGGATCAAGATGCCTGGAGAATGACTGCAATTCTAATGATTTTCAATCAATCGTCGGATTGTAAATATAGCATCCCCTGTCGATCTATTTTCTCTAAATCCTTGCTATTCTTCGCTTATTTTGACTTTTTTGTTATTTTTGCAGGCCAAAAAATGTTTTCTATATTTCCTTAAGTTACAAATACATGCAAAAGTACTGATAATTCTGCATAAAATCTTTTTTGGAATAAAGTCCACGAGTTTATTTTCTTTTTTTTATTAAAAGCTAGCATAGCCCAAAGACCGACCCGAGAGTGAGGAAATACAAGCAAAAATGAAAATAACCGAAAGCAGGCAAGCTGAATTATAGACGCTACTTAATATTAAGTATCACCTAAATTTGTTGATGCAATCCAGGGTTAGCCCTGTTATTTGCTTATAAAGTAGGAAAGCATGAAAGTAAATCGACTTTATATTAAAGGGATTGGCCTGTGTATATTTAATAATAATAAATTTTAGGTTTTATGATTATAGTATATTTTCTACGTTACGTCATCAAGTAAAAATCTTTTTAAAAGAGATCACGATATGTAATAAGGCAAAGAAGTTTTTTAAATTAAAGGTGAATGGATTGCCATTAAAATGCTAATGAGTTAGTGGTTCGTCTAGTCCTTATCAGCGTCGATGATCGCCTGGCATCTTCAGGACGTACTTTCGACGAGGTTTTCCACGTATTGTTAGGAAAAGGTTCCCCGACAGATCTATATATGTACTCCCAAGTTTCGGACTCTACTCTCAAACATACGTTACATGTGTCAGATTCTATTCGGAGGACAACTATTCGCCTCATTGGAGAGCTAGAACTCACCAGCAACCTTTAAAACGTCGAAGAACGGTTGGTGGTTTAAATCTATTAATACCATAATGAAAAGTGTTCGGTGGACAAAGCCCGCCTAGTTTCGTTCAGAGTGTTACAGACCAGGAATACATTTATTTATTTATTTATTTACGGTTCATTAGAAACTACTTTAACTATCGGATAGGCATATTCTTACAATGTTGATATAATAGTTGGTTAAACTTATTTATGGTTTCACAATTTTTAATATTATTTGGTAGGTCATTAAAATATTTAAGTCCTTTATAATAAAGATTTGCTCGATCAGCTTCATTTGTAATTCCCACCACTCGGAAGTCATTTCGTCCTCTGGTGTTGTAGTTGTGTATCTGATTGACGTATCTAATTTTCTCGGTCAAATATGTGGGACAATTTTCTATCCTTATATTATAGATGAATTTCATTGCGTAATAAAATAAGCTCTGCTTTACACTCAGCCAATTTAATCGATCTAACATATCTTTTATGTGCGTATCTCTGGGCTTCCGCAATATAAATCTCATTGCTTTGCTTTGAAGTTTTTGCAGTAGTTCTATTTGTGTATCCTTAGCAAGAAATAATACCGAAGGACAATAAATAAAATGTGGCTCAATTATGCTTCTATATATTAATATTCTATGGTATTCACTTATGATGTGGCAAGTTCTATACATGAGATAAAGTTTTTGGTTATTTTATTCACTAAATATTGAAAGTGTGCATCAAATTTAAGTTTACAATCTATCATTATACCCAAGTATTTAATTTCGTTTACTGTTTCTATTTCACCATTATTTATGTATAATTTTATGATTATTATTATAGTTATTGTGTGATATTATCATATATTTAGTTTTATCTGTATTTAATTTTAACATATTTATACACATCCACTTGTAAAGAATATTCATATCAGACTGCATTTTATTAATAGCCACATCCAAACTAACATCACTAATTGCAATCAGTGCATCGTCTGCAAATAGTCTAACATCCCCGTACTTTAAACCGTCTTTAATGTCATTTATGTATATGAGAAACAGTACCGGCGCAAGGACAGAGCCTTGCGGTAGACCAATATTCACTGGTATCGCTGATGATGTCATGTTTCCAATTTTTGTTTGTTGCTTTCTATTCGATAGATAATCTTCAAACCATTTTAATTCCATATCACGCACTCCAGTTTTG
The DNA here is from genome assembly GCA_019049505.1 of Pachyrhynchus sulphureomaculatus. Classification (NCBI taxonomy): domain Eukaryota; kingdom Metazoa; phylum Arthropoda; class Insecta; order Coleoptera; family Curculionidae; genus Pachyrhynchus; species Pachyrhynchus sulphureomaculatus. The sequence goes on from CM032449.1 coordinate 220,824,994, forward strand.
TGTAGTTTCATAAGCAATAATTTTCTGTCTATAGTTTCAAATGCTCTTTTTAAATCTATGAAAGTTGATACAATGTATTTTTTATTCATCAAATCTTCACGCCATTCACTTATAACATAATTAATTGCAGTTTCACATGAGTGTTTGCTTCTAAAACCCGATTGCTGTGGAATAATAATATTGTTATCATTCACATATTGCAGTAACTGATTTTTTATCACTGTTTCAAGGATTTTTTTCGTCACTTGGAACCGTATTTATATTGGCCGCATCTCTTCAGGTTTTATAGTATATTTTATTTTTTCAATTGGCACAATTTTGGAAATTTTCCATTCGTTAGGCACTTTTCCTTGCAGCATGCTATTATTGATGATATTGGCGTAAAAAAAAAGCCGTGTACGTTATAGAATGTTTAATTACACCTTCAGATAAAATATTCTTACCGCCAATTTTATTTTTAAATTTTTTAACTATTTTAATTATTTCGTTACTATCTACTGTTTGAAATTTAAATTGTTGATTAATTATATTTGTCGTGTCGTGCTAATGCATCACAATCGTATGAGGTTCAACCTGTCACTCCTCTTACCACTCTTTTCAAAAATTTTTTTAGATGGAAAATCTCTTCCCTTCTGAATGAATTGTCCGGGATCATGTTTCCCACCGAGTACAATTTGCAACAATTCGGAACTAACGTTTGCATTTTTCATCCAATATTTGATAAAAGTAGTCTCTCCCACTCCTACACTCGACTCGCCGGTACAAAATCCGTATCAGTTATCAACTTATCAATCGTTGTATATTTAATTTTATTTGCGTTTTCAAAATATTATTTCTTTAAACTGTAATTTAAAAACAAAAGCTTTGAAAGTAACTGAAGAATGGCCGAGTCGAGGATGAAGTGCAGGTGGTCTATGGCGGGTACTAAAATTTTAATTTGTGAATGTGAAAGAATCTGTATGACGTTTGCCATACAGACGATAAAAACAGAAAAAAACAGTGAAATGCTTATGAAGATATTACTTGTGTTTTAAAAGAACGTGGATACACGTGTGGGGTTGACAACGTAAAAAAAAGTTAATGGGTTGAAAGTGTGTACTGAGGTATGCGACTACTGTATTGAAGGCTTGTGTAGCTCTCGCCTGTGGCAACAAATCGCAGAATAACCATAAGCCGTTCCTCGGGGGGTATTGGGTTACGCAAATGTATCGTTTCACGAGTTATAGGTCCCACCTTCAGAAACAAGTAATCGAAGGTTTTTTCATCCATCCTTAAATAGTTAATGTAATTGTAAATATATAATAAAAGACTGTTTTTAGTCAGTTTCCACTGGTTTATTTAAATTGCTATGACGCGTTTCGCTGTCGATGCAGCTTCTTCAGATCTACATTTTTACACTGTCAAGTTAGGTTTAATGTTTACAATTTTATAGAATTTCTTAATTATAATATTACACCTAATTAAATTACATTGATAGTATTGGAAAACCCACACAGATTTGAAATTAGGAAAATTAAATTCAATAATGGTGAATTCCTTAAATTTACGTAGTCGTTGAGTAAAGTACCTGTAGTCCTTAATCGATTTATTTGCATTGTCTCTAAAAGGTTTAGTTTTAAACCTTTTTGTTGGGTGTGTAAAATTTTGAAATTCTTGTTAAATGTGTGATTTTCTGTTAAAAGATGATTAGCATATGTGTTGAATTAGATTTTCTATGGATTAAACTTTTTTCGTGTTCTGTAATTCTTTGTATAAATGTACGTCCAGTTTGTCCTATGTATGTTTTAGGACATGACCCACATGTTAATTGATAAACCCCTGATTTATTGTCTTTATTGATTTGTGGATTGCAGTTTTTAAGATATTTCCCTATAGTATTGTTAGTCTTGTAAGCTATGTTGATATTTTTTTGATTTAAAAATTTCCCCAGTTTTTCCGTTGGTTTGCCGAAATAGGTTAAGCAATTAAATGTGGTATTTCTATCCTTAAAACGTGGGTATATTTCTGAGATTGCCTTGTTTCTAAGTTTTTCCCTAACAACGGCTACTTGTTTTATGTAGTTTAATTCTTTTGTAAAATTTTTCTCTGATAAGGGGATATTAACTAAGTCGGGAATGTGAAATTTTTGGCACAATGATACTACTCAGTATATATCACCACTACACCCAAACACTTTATTTTTGCACTCGACGCGCGTTTCGCTAACCATGTTAGCTTCATCAGGAGCGATGATTGACTAAAGCTAAACTACAAATCGACCTTATTTATACTTAGCCTAACCCTTGAATTACTCATGCGGAACTAATGACATATGCAAGGCTATCAGTTCCGGTCAAGTAACCAGTAGAGGGGACTATAAGGAATAGGCCCTCTATCTTTATTTAAACTACTTTTACATTTTATGATTTCCATACTCTCGTATGCGTTCAACAATCTCCTATCAGATACATTTTTTATTAATCTTAGATTATCTAATGTTACAGTATGATCAGCTTCAAGGGCATGTTCGGCAATGCTAGACTTTTCTGTTCTATTGTATTTTAAACTGTGCTAAATGTTCTTTAAATCGTGTTTTAATCGACCTTTTAGTTTGCCCAACATACTTTTTGTCACAATCATTACAACTAATTTCATAAATTCGACGTTTCTCACACTTAGGAATCTTATCTTTGGGATTTCCTAAGATATTCCTCAGATTGTCTGATGACTTATAGACTAAAGTGAGGCCTACCTTATTAAATACCTTATTGAGTCCCTTGCTATATTTCGGATTATATGGTATGGAGACATACTTGGTGTTATTTTCTTCGCGTGTAAAAAAAGGTGGAATTCTGAATAATAAACCTAAGCTTATGTCTATTTATTAGCTTATTTACTAAGTTATCGTCGTAATCATTAACTCTAGTTATATTTCTAATACGATTCCTTTCTTTATTAAAGTTTACTCTATTCAGAGGGAAAGTGACCAAAACGCTGAACTAAAAAAAAATGTAATGAGGCTAATTTATGGTTTTTGCAATGAAATGAATCATTAGGAATATATCTATCTGTTACTGTGTCCTTCCTATAGATATCAAATTCTAATCTATTATTATTTTTAATAATTAAAATATCTAGAAAAGGCAATTGTCCTTTGTTTTCAACTTCGTAAGTGAATTTAATGGAATCATACCGGTTATTTAATTTAGAAACAAAATCATCAATATTTGCTTGCTTTGTATCAATATTTCCCAAGGGTATGGTATAGGTATGTGGATGATATTTTCGCGATTTTTGATACAAAGAAAGCAAATATTGATGATTTTGTTTCTAAATTAAATAGCCGGTATGATTCCATTAAATTCACTTACGAAGTTGAAAACAAAGGACAATTGCCTTTTCTAGATATTTTAATTATTAAAAATAATAATAGATTAGAATTTGATATCTATAGGAAGGCCTCACCTTAGTCTATAAGTCATCAGACAATCTGAGGAATATCTTAGGAATCCCAAAGATAAGATTCCTAATTGTGAGAAAAGTGGAATTTATGAAATTAGTTGTAATGATTGTGACAAAAAGTATGTTGGGCAAACTAAAAGGTCAATTAAAAACACGATTTAAAGAACATTTAGCACACTTAAAATACAGTAGAACAGAAAAGTCTAGCATTGCCGAACATGCCCTTGAAGCTGATCATACTGTAACATTAGATAATCTAAGATTAATAAAAAATGTATCTGATAGGAGATTGTTGAACGCATACGAAAGTATGGAATCATAAAATGTTTAAATAAAGACAGAGGGCCTATTCCTTATAGTCCTCTCTACTGGTTACTTGAGCGGAACTGATGGCCTTGCCTATGTCATTAGTTCCGCTTGAGTAATTCAAGGGTTAGGCTAAGTATAAATAGGGTAGATTTGTAGTTTAGCTTTAGTCAATCATCGCTCCTGATGAAGCTAACATGGTTAGCGAAACGCGCGTCGAGTGCAAAAATAAAGTGTTTGGCGTAGTGGTGATATATACTGAGTAGTAAGGGGATATTAGTTAGTGTATGTATAAAACTATGATAAGCTGCGAGTTTATGATGGTTAGGGTGGTGAGAACTATTGTGAATTGTGGTATCTGTATGACAAGGTTTGTGATATATTGCAAATTCATGTCTTTTCATGGTTCTACTGATTGTTAAGTCTAGGAAGTTGATTTTCCCTTCGACTTCTTCTTCCATTGTAAAACTGATATTTCTATGTAAAGAATTAATATACTGTAAAAAGTGAGTTTATTGTCTGTCCGTACCTGTAAAGCACGATATAATTGTATGCTTTACAGGTACGGACAGACATTTCAAAATTTTACACACCCAACAAAAAGGTTTAAAACTAAACCTTTTAGAGACAATGCAAATAAATCGATTAAGGACTACAGGTACTTTACTCAACGACCAGGTAGATTTAAGCAATTAACCATTATTGAATTTATTTTCTTAATTCTAAATCTGTGTGGGTTTTCCAGTACTATCAATGTAATTTAATTAGGTGCAATATTATAATTGAGAAATTATATAAAATCGTGAACATTAAACCCAACTTGACAGTGTAAAATGTAGATCTGAAGAAGCTGCATCTACAGCGAAACGCGTCATCGCAATTTAAATAAACCAGTGGAAATTGACTAAAAACAGTCTTTTATTATAAATTTCTGTCCAACTTTTATAATACATCTTTGTCAAAGAACTTTTATAGTGTAATGCCGGCCTTATATTTATTAATGATTTGATATCTGGCAAAAATGGATTATGATTTCGAAATTAAATAGATAAAGAAGTACACCTCAACACACATACAAACCAGGAATAATCGAATTTCCCAACGCAACATTCGAGCGACATCACCAAAACGCCTCCACGCTGTCAAAATGATATTATCCTCTGGATTTTTATTTTTAGTACAATAAAGGCGAGGATATGCATCAGTTTTATGGAAGCTTTCATTCATATAAAAAAAAACCCAAATAATCCTACGCATAATAGAGAGTGCTGGCTTAGGGTGTGTGATTAAAAAAAAGCGAAATATCTCACGACCTATGAGCCTGCAACTTTTGAAAGTTTCATCCTGCTTATGGAAAAAGTGTGGGTTGATACAATGAGCGGACTGTGCCAAAAGAGACTTGTTTAATGAAGTCGTTTTTATGATTTAAACAGTTTCTTTGATGATTTAAAACAATAGGATATATACACTACCGTTCAAAACTTGGGAAGCTATGACTGTTTTCAAATGAAAAATTAATCTATTGTAATCTGAAAAAAAAAACTTACTTGCAATGAATCTTTATTGATATTACTTCATCTAACTGATGTAATTTACAATATGTTTGTATGTGCGTTTTCTAGAATTTTTAATTTTTGACCTTTTCCGGCTGCCTTTCGGGTCCAAAAAACATTTTTACTTACCATGGATGAGTTCAGTAAATAAATTCCTATTTAGTAAAATCATAACAGTTATACTCAAGCATTCAAAGACAAGAGATGCGGTTTCTAAATTTACTGTGCTTCAAAGTGCCCGTGCGTTGGATCTCATCGGCACCAAAATATCTTAAATTTTTAACTATAACTTCTGCAGACCTTTATTTCATGAGGTATATAAGGTATACCTGAGCATATAAATATGATATCAGAAAAGACAGCGACGCTTTTTTATATATAAGGATCACAATATTAAAAAATTATGTATACAGGGTGTCCCAGTATTCCGTGTACATAGAGTTATTGTAGATTTCTGGGATAAAAACATGACTATTTAACCCAACTTACCTTAGTCCAAAAATTCGTAATTTTTGAGATACAGGGTGTCAAAATTATACTTTTATTTTAGTTTTTCTTAAGTAGCTTTCTTAATAATTGTACTATTTATACAAGATGGCGTGCTAAGGAGTTTTTTGAGATGAAAAATCGAAATCAACTCACAGTTTTGTTGTAAATTATAGGGGGTGCCATTTATTGCATTGTGTATACTTTTAAATTGTCATAATTTTTTTATACCACTCTGTATGATATTTTTAAATGATAATTAATAACATATCGAGAGTAGTTAGCATAGCGTCGGAACCCGTAATTACCACTAATACGCACTCACCCGACAAACACTGATGCGCGGCTGAGCACTCGCGATCCCCACACCTACAATCTGCGTAGACGCTGACCTATAAAGGACGGCGGCCGCACTTCGGTTTCTCACTTGAGGTCGAGCGACAGCAACAGCCAGATAGTATCGAGTAGCAGCCACAGCATGGGCACTTCAGAATGTCAAATGAGATTTTGGCGAAACGTCGTGCTAATTTATTGTTAGACGAACGGATTGAAACCCGGAATTTTAATGTTATATATATACATAACATATATATAGATAGATAGATAGATAGATAATGTTTTTATTTATTCCTTGTAAATTACAAATTACTAAGCTCCATATAGGAGCGTGGAACAATGTCAAAAGTTCTTAAACTAAGAAATATTGCATTTTATCAAATATTCTAGTTACACACATAAAAATAGCCGAGATTCATCAGCAAAGAACTCCTCCAAACTATAAAATGCCTTACGGACTAAATAATTCTTAATTACTAGTTTCAGCAAGTTCGTTCTTAAAATTCTAACATGATTAGGAAAACTATTGTACAATCTTAGAATACAAAAATGTACATTCTTTTGTATATAGGAATATTTACTTTTGTTTGGTTTTAAATCATTTTTTAACCTAGTGTTATGTTCATGCACTCTTATGCTTTCTTCAAATAGGTCTTTATTACTATGAACAAATAACACTGCTTCATATATATATAAAACTTATTACAGTAAAAATCCGTTTTGAATGAATACGTTTTTTACAACTATCTCTTGCCTTTATTCTGTACACTACTCTTAGACACTTTTTCTGCAAAACCAAAATTCTGTTTATTTCACAGGAATTTCCCCAAAAGATGATTCCATATCTCATACGCGAATGAATGTAGGCGTAATAAGAAGACAGTGCTGCGTCTTCACCAACATAATCTAAAATGACTCTTAGCGCGTAACAATACTTAGCCATATTATTGGCCAAAGCACTGACATGACACTTCCAGTCAAGTCTCCTGTCCACAATCACTCCAAGAAATAAAATCTCATCTCCCGAAACTACATCAATGTTGTCATATGTTACTGTTACACGTTCATTACTTCTGTTAGAAAATAGAATCATCTGTGTTTTTGAGATATTTAAAAGTAGATCATTCGAAGTAAAATATTGCCTTAATAGGTTTAGAGTATTAACCATTTTTTGAAGTAAGAGATGTTTATTATCCTCTTTAAAGATCAGAGTAGTATCATCGGCATACAGCAGTATGTAGTCATGCGACACTTTAGGCAATTCATTAGTATACAGTATATATAACAGGGGTCCTAAAATTGAACCTTGAGGTATACCCCTTTTTTATTATGACCTTCTCAGAGCAAGCAAGCTTTCCACAAGGGTCTGTTTCAATAACACATTGTGTTCTGTTTTTTTAAATATGATTTTATGAGCTGAAGAGCTATACCTCTAATTCCATACTTCTCTAGTTTTAAGCAAAGTATTGAGTGATTTACCGAGTCAAATGCTTTTGACAAATCGAGAAGCATGGCCACAGTCACCCTATCATCATTTAAAGAATTAAGAATCTCTGACATGGCTTGATAAATAGCTCTAATAGTAGATTTATGTCGACTGAAGCCATTCTGCTGATCAGCCAGGACATTGTTTCGCTCAAGGAAGGATATCAATCTGGAGTATAATATTTTTTTCAAAAATTTTGTTTACATTTGATAGCAGTGATACCGGCCTATAATTTTTTTCTTCAGCTCGGTCACCTTTTTTATATATTGCTTTTATATGTGCAAGCTTTAATTGGTCCAATCCAATGAATCACCTATTTCAATATATATATATATATATATATATATATATATATATATATATATATATATATATATATTATATATATTGAAATAGGTGATTCATTGGATCACGTAGATCAACGTTCAATACTTTTTTTTTTCAATTTGAATATACTTAGAATTTCGTAAAATTTCCATTTCTTACCCCAATCTAACGTCTATGATTAATGTTAGCATTAAATTTTTTCCTTAAACTTACCTAACTTTTTGTCAAAGGTATTTTAATAAATTAACGAAATTTTCAAGTTAAAAAAATCAAAAAACTATTGTTAATATAAAAATAGTTAATATTTCCAAAAAAGCATATGCATAACAAGTATTTAAAATGGCAGTTCATTTTTGTTTAACAAGTAATTTCCTATCAGTACAAAAAAATTTTCAGAAATAAGACCATTACACCCAAAGCATATCTTTTATGTTGTATTGTGGTATGTGTTCCTTATAGAATCACTGAATGTAGAACAAATCTAGGATGTTTACTATCTCTAATAATAAAACTAGCCTTATGAAGCCATGGAGAAACACAGTGTTAACATAAAGTACATGCGGATTCCCAGACTTTGTTAAAAAATACTAAAAGCATTTAAAAAAACTGTTGTTCTTAAGTACACATCAACACCAAAAGTAACTAAATCAACGACGATATTACACCTGAATTACGTACGGTATTACAAATTTACAAAGTTAAAATGGAAGATGCGATCCTAGTCAGAGAATGATTAAAATATCGGTATTCGTTTCTGTTATCATGTAAAAAGATTTTGTTGTATTAATTAAAATAAAAGATCATAACCTAGAAAAATGATTTTAAAATCCACTATACCTAACTAATAATAATAGGCTGGAAATTAAACTCACAACTAATCAATAGACGGAATAATAATGAATTTTAGCGACAAACATAACTACCTTCTTTGTAACTGGAAAATATAGAGGTATTCTATATTTGTCTTCTTAGTAAACCACCTGAGCCTCCGTATTACATACTTTATATCTGTTTACAGAAATATTGAAAAGCTGCGTAGATAGTTTAACACGTCAGTAAATAAGTTTGCGTTTAAAGCACCACTGTCACAGACTGACGCATTCGTTGCCAAAATTCGGTATATGGTTATTGAATTCACGAAAAAGTCGTGACGTCAATCATTGGCTAAACACTACAAAACATGGTAAGTGAAATATAGTTCAAACATATAATTGTCAACGAAATTACTGATCCTGATTATTTGAATTAAATATATTTGCTTTATTTAGCTTCTACATTTATTACATATGTGTTTAGATAACTATTTAGATATGACTAAGAAAAATAAAAACCGGTCAAGTGCAAGTTGAACTTGCACAATTAGTGTTCCGTACGTTGATTGCTTTTAAAGTAAAAAAAATTGTTACAGAGGTATAAAATGATCAATGACTTCACAAAACACACCCCAAATGAGTTTTCAACAAAGTTTGTTTCCAATCTTTACTGAAAACTGATGACTTTGAAATTTTTGTTTTTTTTTTATATACCAGATAAATTATTAAAGGTAATGCACTGGTGATAATTTTCGTTCAATCGACATCCCGTGGAGAATATTCCAAAATTTTTTGATAAGTACTTTTCGAGATAAGGCGGGGGGACAGCGATTATTTAAAAATAATACAAAAACAAGTGCGCGCAAGTATTACATTATATATATATATATATATATATATATATATATATATATATATATATATATATAATATTACTCGTGTTTTCACAAGCTTTCATTTGACACCACACTCGATGACCTAGTAAAAATTTTTTTTTTCACTTCCGATTTCACTCCCCAAAAACTAACCCCTTAAGTCAAAAATCGGGTGTGACAGACAGACAGGCAGACACCGAAGTCATCTTATAAGTGTTCTGTACGGAACACTAAAAAGAAGTCTGTCTCATAATATAATCTAAATTTAACTGTATTTGAAAAGAATTTGCATCTGCCTACAAATAAAAAGTTTTTATGTTTTAAATTAAACGATAGAAATAAAACCAAAACTAATGACGTCATGAATCCGAATAAAAACCGGAGCCGTGATAGTATAAGCTAGTTTTACAACGCAACTGGAGCAACAGCTTTTGTCCCGATAGTTGACAACTCTATAAATTTTGTCGACCATCACTAAAGTTTCTTTAAGAAATTTAAAGTTTATGTAGTATGTAAGTATGCAGAAAATGCTTTTATTTCCCTTTTTCCGGAATTTACATCATGTGCTATCAGGTTTACCAGTTAGTTATAAAAAGGACGTCTCTAGACGGCATCCTACCATTAATGAAATTATAATAAGAGTTAAACACTTTTTTTAATGGAAATGTAACGATTCGTGGCATTACCAAAAATTTCGACTTTAAATAGAAACTTATTGTGTAAGTTAAATTTTGGCTCTTTTGTGTATTAATTCCTTTAGTTAAAACACCGAACAACAAATGTAGTTTGTTTTTATACGATCAGAAGCTCTTCTAAACTGAAATAGGTAAAGTTCTATTTATTAATTATAGCGTGGAATAATAACAAAAACATATGTTAAGCCCAGCAACACTGTAACAGTACAGGATACCAGTCTCTTGTTTCTGGCATAAAATCATTGACATACCTACTGAAAAATCATACAATTTCAGAGTATCATTCCTGATTAGTTATTGAGAACCAATATTATAAATTATTTTCATGCAGTTGCTTTTGATGCAATGATTTTCTGGTTTCAATATATTAAAAGATTCTAATAACACCCTATATATATATATATATATATATATATATATATGTACATATATATATATAATATATATATATATATATATATATATATATATATATATATGTACATATATATATATATATATATATATATATATATATATATATATATGTACATATATATATATATGTACATATATATATATATATATATATATATATATATATATATATATATATATATATATATATATATATATATATATTTTTGACGAATGTTCTGACAAACCGAAAACATGGCTTCGATACGTAGATGACACTTTTGTGGTATGGCAACACGGTGAAGACAACTTAAACAAGTTCCTGGAACACCTTAACAACATACATCCAAACATTAAATTTACAATGGAAAGGGAGGCAACAGAACAACTTCCATTCCTAGATGTCTTGCTTCAAAGAAAATTAGATGGTTCTTTGTCTCACTCAGTATATAGAAAACCGACACATACAAACAGATACTTAAATGCCAGCTCACATCATCACCCAGCCCAACTCTTCTCCGTTGCCAAATCCTTAGCTCACCGATCAGAAACCCTAACAGACAAGGAACATTTGCAACAAGAAACCAAGCTCCTTCGAAACGTTTTACTTTCAAATGGATATAGTCAAAACACGATCCGGCGGGCCCTAAATAAACAACACAAACAGGAAAGAAAGACATATACTACAAAAGCATTTCTCCCATATGTAAAAGGCATCACAGACAAAATAGGAAGACTTCTAGGAAAACACCAAATTGAGACCATTTACACAACCAACCAAAAAATTAAAGATATTCTACCTACACCAAAAGACATTATAGCCTTAGAAGACCAAGGCGTATATGAAATTCCGTGTCAGGACTGCGGTCTTTCATACATAGCCAAACAAACAGGAAAATTAGTGCCAGAAGAGAGACGAGCACAAAAACGCCGTAAAACAAAAATCCACCACCTCCTCTCTAGCACAACATGCACACAATACCGCCACAAAATCGATTTTGACAAAACCAGAACCCTACAAAAAAGTAAATAACCTATCCACTAGGGTAATCAAAGAAGCCATAGAAATAGAAAAGAGGCCCAACAACTTAAATAATCGGGATGATAGCCAACGTTTACCGAACTCTTGGAAACATATTCTATCCCAGTACCAAGTCCAACCAAGAGAAACAATAATTCAACCATATGTTACTTCACCAACACAAACATTACAAAGAACCACAGGACCGACAACGCGCAGCCAAAGCCGAGCCTCTATTGGCCAGATCCGTCCGACCAATAGAAACACCCCCCCCGAGTACATAAAAACCGGCGCACTCAGGGCCAGTCTCGACATTCAACGCCAAGACACCGACCAGTGATCAACGCTTTGAAAAAGATGGATGAGATTCCATCGAAACGTCAGCGAAACCGTCCATCAAGGGACTTCAAGCTAACACGGGATACCCGAAAAACCATTACTACATATATATATATATATATATATAATATATATAATATATATATATATATATATATATATATATATATATACGAGGCGAACCTTTTTTATTTTTCGACATAGTCTCCTTTTAGGCTTATACACTTCGTCCAACGATGTTCTAGTTTGTTGATCCCTTCCGAATAATAGGATTTGTCCAAGTCTGCAAAATATCCATTAGTGTCTGCAATCACCTCCTCGTTTGAATAAAATCTTTGTCCCGCCAGCCATTTCTTCAAATTGGGGAACAAATAGTAGTCCGAGGGAGCCAAGTCTGGAGAATAGGGGGGATGGAAACGAGTTGGAATCCTATTTCCATTAATTTTGCGACCACAACTGCTGAGGTGTGTGCTGGTGCTGTATCAGTGCGTTGTCGTGATGGAAAAGGACTTTCTTGTGGGCCAATCGCGGGCGTTTTTCTTGCAGCTCGGTTTTCAAACGGTCCAGTAACGATGAATAATATTCACCTGTAATAGTTTTACCCTTTTCGAGATAGTCGATGAGGATTATCCCTTGCGAATCCCAAAAGACAGTCGCCATAACCTTTCCGGCCGAAGGAACGGTCTTCGTCTTTTTTGGTGCAGATTCCCCTTGGTAACCCATTGTTTAGATTGTTGTTTGGTCTCAGGAGTATAGTAATGTATCCATGTTTCATCCCACAGTGACGAAACGACGCTTAAAGTCCTCCGGATTCTTCTGGAACAGCTGCAAACCATCCTTGCAACACTTCACACGATTCCGTTTTTGGTCAAGCGTGAGCAATCGCGGCACCCATCTTGCGGATAGCTTTCTCATGTCCAAATGTTTATGCAAAATATTATGTACCCGTTCAGTCGAGATGCCCACAGGACTAGCAATCTCACGCACCTTAACTCTTCTGTCATCCATCACCATATCATGGATTTGATCAATGATTTCTGGAGTAGTAACCTCCACAGGCCGTCCAGAACGTTCAGCGTCACTTGTGCCCATATGGCCAGTCCGAAAATTTTGAAAAACACTTATAAACTGTTCTAATCGAAGGTGCAGAGTCACCATAATGTTTATCAAGCTTCTCTTTAGTCTCCAGAGGCGTTTTGCCTTTCATAAAGTAATGTTTAATCACCACACGAAATTCTTTTTCGTCCATTTCTTGAAAATCACTCGACTTCCTTGATTTACACGAATGCCAAACACAAAGAAATAGACCAATATGGCTGAAACTTGGTGTGGGTTCATTCAAGAGATGCTACTAACTAAACATGGCCTCGATACGCGCCGGTGGTGCCATCTCTCGGGCTTTGCACGGACTTTTCAAACCGTATATGGCTAATTCCTCTCGTGCCAGTTCTGTCGTTACTGCATTTTTTTCTTTTTTAATTTCGTTTATTTCTCTTATAGAGATCTTGGAGTAATTTCAAGCATAATTTATAATTTTGTTTTCATTATGATTTTCGTTAGTCATGAACACTTATGGAATCGGTTACGTGTCTGTCTGTCTGCCTGTCTGTCACAGCCGATATTGTCCGAAACTATTTGACATAAAAAGTTGAAATTTGTCATAAATATAGGAATTGATGGCTCAACTACAGCTGTGTAGTTTTGAAAATTAAATTTTATCTTAAGGTATTTGTTTTGGGGGGTGAAATCAGAATGGAAATTTTTTTTTTGAAAGTTATCGAGTGGGATGTCCAATGAAAGCTTGTGAAAACACGAGTTTAAAAATAAATATGATGTAATACTGGCGCAAACTTTTCTTTATATTATTTTTAAAAAAATGTCAAAAATCGCTGTCCCCCCACCCTGTTTCTAAGAAAACTAATCAAAAAATTCGAAAAAACTCTGGAATATTCTTTACAGGGTGTAGATTGAATGAAAATTACACAGCCCCACAAAAAAAAAAGTGGGGTATACTTTTGATGCGATATATCAGATCCGTAGTATTTTTGCCCGCTGATCACGAATCTGACGTCGGAATATCGCCATCACATCTCAATTTTTTTCTAACCTCAAAAAATAAGTAAAAATTAGTAAAAATTAAGAAAAATATATACTCCTAAAAAATTGATTCAAGCTTTTTCATGAATCCAAAGATGTATTAATATGTATTCGGACACGCTAAGCTAATATTCATCGGTTGGATTAAGCCATACAGTTCTGTTTTCTTTCTAACCTCAATAAATTAGACAGATATAGTGCTTCTCGAATGCAAAAACGAATTCAAATTAAAAATTCAACCGATTCTTACCAAATTTGGTACACGGGGGTTTTTTGGGTTGCTGATCATGAATCTGAGGTCGATTTGCAAAATTCAAAATGGCGGATCCAAGATGGCGGACAAAATTTTTGAAAACCAACCGATTCCTAGCAAATTTGGTATACAGTTGGAGAATCCTCAAACCTGATACTCTTAAACCCTAAACCCTGAAACCTTAGACTCCCACACCCTGTAACCTCAAAAAATAGACCTCAATAACCCTGTAACTTTAAAAATGAGACCCAATAAAACTCAAAACCAGGACTTTTAAACCATATACTCTCAAATAGTAGACCCTTAAGCCCTAGAATTGCGAAGGTTAGACCCGCGCCTAACTTTCCTTTTTTTGGCTGTATCTTGTTCTTTTTTCCGCGAATGACCTATTTAAAGGCTTTCTGCCCAAACGCTTTTGAGGACTTGTTTCTCTTTTTTAGCGACCAGCAATAGTCCGCTAGCATATGGTCATCCCATCGTCCTTGATACCGATTTTCTATGATTTTCAGATCTTGGTGAAAACGTTCCCCTTGCTCCTCACTGTAGTCACCAAGATTATGTGGGAAATCATCGATGTGGGAGTCCAGGAAATGTAATTTTAGATTCATTAAGCAACCTAATGTTTGAAAATTTTTTACCATTTTCTCTACTATTTCTTTGTACTTAGGACTTTTATTATTTCCCAAAAAGTTTGTTGCGACTTCTTTAAAACTAAGCCAAGCAGCTTTTTCAACTTTATTCATTTTAGTAACAAATAATGAATCTTGAAACAATTTTCTTATTTGTGGCCCGTCAAATACGCCTGCCTTAATTTTAGCTTCAGAAAATTTCGGAAATTTTTTATGCAAATATTGAAACATGGGCCGTTTGTATCTAATGCTCTCGTGAATTGCTTCATAAGTCCAAGCTTAATGTGAAGCGGGGGAATAAGAACTTTTCCTGGATCTACCAATGGTGGAAACAATACATTATTTTCACCAGGAGTGAACGATTCTCTTGTTGGCCAAATTTTTTCTTATAATGACGTTCCCTGTCTCTGCTATTCCACAGACATTTATAACAGGGATAAAGTGTAAACCCTGACTGTTGGCCAAGCAATATTGTTACAATTTTCAGATCTCCACAAATTTTTCCAGTTATGATCAGCATATTTTATTTTTATCAAAAGCTGCTTCATTTTTTCATATTGCTCTTCCATAACTGTGGAATGAGCAATCGGAATGGGAGCGTAAACGTTGGTATTATGCAGCAAAACTGCCTTAATGCTCCATTTAGAAGAATCAATGAACAGTCTCCATTCTTCAGGATCGTATGAGTTATTTGAAATTCATCCATTAGACCTTTTACATCGGTACAATATGAAAGTTCCTCGTCCATTGTGAAATATTTTCGAAATTCTTCATCTCTGTTTCTATAATAAGAAATCGTAGCTTCTGGCTTAAGTAAAATGTCTTTTCTTTAAAAAGGAAGCAAGATGCTCTGAACCATCTTTGGATAAGCCTAAATCTCTGACTAGATCACTAAGTTCTGACTGTGATACGAGTATTGGTTCTGGTTTACGGTTGTATGGTAGAAATTCTTTATCTGTGTCACTAGTATATGATAGGTTGTCACTAGAACATTCATTAGTAACAGTGTTTGAATCTTTTTCGACAGTCTCAATGTTTCCGCATGAACTGATAAGGTGAAATCATTTGTTTCCATAACATCAGCATCAAGTGGTTCAGGAGGCGGAATTAGTTTAGTTGGTCTTGTTACTGTCGAAACATCGTTATAAGTAATAGTGCTTTTATTTTTTCGGTTATGCCTGGATACAACATTCATACAAAAGTAGCAATCATTTTCACTGTATGGTCTATTCCATATTGCTGGTCTGGAATATTTAATCGCCTTCTTATTGATGTACAACATTATTTTGCAAGAACTGCAAATGATGTGGGGAACCCAATCTGTATCCTGGTGCTGTATTTCAATGTTAAAACAATCCTTATATAAGGTTTTAATCTTATCCGTTATCGGTGACCCCATTTTATTCAATACGTGTTGACAGCAAATATAACAAAATGAATCACTGTTTTTATCGCACTTATGAAAAGTCCTTGTACCGTGAGACCGTTTTCTTGTAGTATTATACTCAACATGAGCCAAGTCACCCCACACATGAAGAGCTACGGTCGCTGGATGACGACGGCTGCGGGCCCGCTTTCCCACCCTGTCCAACCGCCGATACTGGATTTCCGAGTCCCTGCATCGTAATTCTCTTTCTTCTACCTGCCATGACGGCATCTAAGCCGTTATCCAGGGACTCTGCCGGCTAGTGGAGTAACACCGTTGCCCACCGTCACCACGTGGAGGTGCCCTGGATGCAGGTAGAAGAATAAAAATCGACCGAGGAATTTTCTCGGCGTTCAAAATGGCGCGAAAACATCTGCTATCTTGAATTTTGCAAATCCAACCTCAATTCGTGATCAGCGACCCAAAAAATCCCCGTGTACCAAATTTGGTAAGGATCGGTTGAATTTTAATTTGAATTCGTTTTTGCATTCGAGAAGCACTATATCTGTCTGATTTATTGAGGTTAGAAAGAAAACAGAACTCTATGGCTCAATCCAACCGATGAATATTAGCTTAGCGTGTCCGAATACATATTAATACATCTTTGGATTCATGAAAAAGCTTGAATCAATTTTTTAGGAGTATATTTTTCTTAATTTTTACAAATTTTTACCTATTTTTTTTGAGGTTAGAAAAAAATTGAGATGTGATGGCGATATTCTGACGTCAGATTCGTGATCAGCGGGCAAAAATACTACGGATCTGATATATCGCATCAAAAGTATACCCCACTTTTTTTTTGTGGGGCTGTGTTATCACCTTTGATAACACATCCACTTACAAAAAAAAGTTCAATACCACGAACCAAAATATTATGGATCTAGTGTATTTTTCGACGTTGAATTCCAATCCATAGTTTTTCGTGTCATTTTTTTCTGGCCAAAAACATCCCTTAAAATGTAGGAAAATTATAGTAATAACGTAATGAAATGTGAAAAATGGTAGATATTTTTTAGTCTAGAGAAGAGAACGAACTATTTCTATTAATTAAACCAAAAGCCACCCTTTTAGGGGGTGAAAAGTACCCCCTAAAACTCGCATGTGAGTTTAAATAATATATACAAAGGACAAATTCTTTTAGTTCTTAGGATAAAAAATCTGATTCTGGTGTCAACAACCAGACGTTACTCTTAAAGGGCTGAGACTCACCCCTATAGAGTGTAAAAACCACCCCCACCTACGGAGGTATCTCATAAGTTTCAATAACGACGAAAAAAGTTAAGGCTTTTGTAGTTTTAGGCAGGGTGAACAAATATGGAGTAGATTCGCTTGAACCACCTATATACGAGTATAAACTACCTTTAGAGGTTGGTAAAAACTACTTCTACGCTCTAATGATGCGCATGGTTGTTTTTTGAAATTCGGAAAGGATCATGGTGCCAAACATTCAAGGCAACTAGATTATCTTCCTAATAAGGTCGAAAATCATCCCCAGTTGGGGGGAGCGAACTACCCTTTTAGAATTTCTAGTATCTGAGAAAAAAAATACAGGCTTTCGTAGTGTCAGGCAGGATGGGCAAGTACAGTGTTAATTCGTTCCAACCGCCGACACAAGCCTAAAGTCTACCGTAGAGGATCGTAAAAACTACCCCTTTTTTTTTACTCTACATAGGGATGAGTTTTAACGTTATTAAGACTGGTTGTTGCGTCGTTTCAGAGATATACTTGGCACAATGAGCTTCAAAAATGTGATTCTTTTGTAAATTCAAATAGCACAATCATTTGAGCGCAAGGGTAGTTTCTACGACCCTCTACTGGTAGACTTCAGTTTTGTGTCGGCGGTTGGAACGAATTAAGTCTGTATTAAATACACTACATTGGACTAATGCATAGTAGGTATTAGACTTTTAAGATTTGTAAATATTTTGGGATTTATGGCAAACTGCAATATTATGTTTCTTTAAAGCACTTTTTTAATATTTTTTTTAGAAAGTTCGTTTGTATGTATGAAATGCTAACAATTTATTTTGGTTTTGTTTATCGTTTTTGGTACAGTTTGTTGTGTTACTACTGTAGATTTTGGATATATTTTTTTTTACTGTTTGGTTTATATAATTTTGTAGTAGAACCTCTCTCTCTCTCTATTCGTTTCCTCAGTCTTGAGGGTCGTGATCTCTCTGGAATGACTTCACTGTTCTGTTCACTATTTCTCTCCATTTCTCTCGATCTTCTGCCAAGTGCAACGATACATGGAGTGGTTGATCCATAACTTGTTTTATTTGATCTGACCATCTTGTTGGCGAGCGGCCTCTACTCCTCCTTTACCCTGGACCTCTCCCATTATTATTAGCCGGTCTACATTATTGCCTGGCCTTCTAGCTACATGTCCAAAATACTGAAGAATTCTTTTCATGCCTATCATGATAACCTTACAGTTTACATTTAGTTCATTTAGTATAGATTGATTAGTTCTTCTGGCGGTCCAGATATTCTCAACATCCTCCTATAGCACCACATTTTCAAAGGAATCAATAGATTTACGTTCCTTTACTCTAAGTGTCCCAGGATTCTACACCCATATGAAAATATTGGAAATACTAAGGTCTGTACGAGATTTAATTTCGTTCCTTTAGTTTATGTACGGACTTTTTCATATCTTAGTAAGTCTCGTCATAGCATTTCTTGCTAGAGATATTCTTCTTTTTATTTCATTCTCGCATCCTCCCATACTACTTACGGATGATCCTAGATATACAAAGGTTGTTACTCTCTCAATGCCATTGAGTAAGTCGGATCTTACTATTTGGTCAGACTTATCGACTATCATCAGCTTCGTTTTGTCCCTATTTATGGTCAGACCTAGTTTCTCACTTTCTTGCTCTATCCGATTTAAAAAATGTAGCCATCTCCTCCTCAGTCGCTGCAAATATGGTGGTATCATCAGCGTAGCGCAAGTTGTTTATTTCGCTCACCTCCTATTAGGATTCCACTATCCCATTCATTCAACGCATTTCTCATTATAAATTCACCATAAACATTAAATAATGTAGGAGACAGAACACAGCCCTGTCTTACACCTCGGCGAGGATGAAAACTGATCGGATATTTGTATTGTCTATTCTCACCACTGCAGTGCTGTCCAAGTAGAGGTTTTTAATCAATTTAATCAGATGATAAGGAACACCCATTTGCTCTAGTACCTCCCAAAGCTTTTTCCAGTTGACAAAATCAAAAGCCTTATTATAGTCTATGAAGCACATTACCATAGACACATTATACCAGTAGAACCAGTATTACTTTATTTAACGCTTTAGCTCTTAAGTCAGGTTAGATGAAAACTGACATTGAGTAATTTAGTCATGTATATACATATTTAATAATATAATCACCACCAAAATAGAATTAGCGTCTTAAAGTTAATATTTACTGTTATTTTCTAATACCAAGATTTTAAGTAATAAAAAAATACACAATAATAATTAATAAAAAAATACAGATAAGAAATGCTCCAAAATAAACATCATATATCAAACAATCTTTAATTTGTCATGGTGCGCAATATTTTTAAAAATGACTGTTAGTTTGTTGAGTTTTAAATATGGTGTCATAAAAAGTTTGTTTTGAATGTAATGTCGTAAAATTATTTTATTATGTATGTATGGTTTCTTACTATTGAGAATGTTGTCCAATAAAATTGAAACTACCCTGAATCAAGGACGAAACATATATATATTTTTAAAATCAACGTGCTCACCTAAACCTAAGAAAAAATAATTTATATATTTATATACAGGGTCTCCCAGTATTCCTTGTACATAGAGTTACTGTGGATTTCTGGGATGAAAATATGACCATTTAACCCAACTTACCTTAGTCCAAAAATTTCCTAATTTTTGAGATATAGGGTGTCAAAGTTATACTTTTATTTTAGTTTTTCTTAAGTAACTTTTTAATAATTGTACTATCTGTACAAGATTCCGTGCTAAGGGGTTTTCTGAGATGAGAAATCGAAATCAGCTCACAGTTTTGTTGTAAATTGTAGGAGGCGTCACTTATTGCACTGTGTATACTTTTAAATTGTCATAACCTTTTTATACCACCCTGTTGATATTTTTAATTAAATATTCGTATTTTCGCCTTCTTCTATCCGAGCAACAGTTTTTCTGAGATAATGGGATGTTTGTTTCCATTTTTTGATTCCATTATCAAATTCGCAAATGCCTTTACACTTCATTCAGGGTTAGGACAAGTCTAAAGGAATAGTCTTTGAAATTTGGTGCATGCTTAAAAGCAAACCGGCCAACAACAATAATACATTTAAAGACCAACGGCCAACAACAGTAATAATGTAAAAAAACCAACTAGCTGAGGGCATAAAAGACTAACTACAAATCGACAAATTTATAATCAATAAATAAAAACATCCCACTATCTCAGAAACTGTTGCTCGGAGCAACATTTACCATGAAAGCTTTTTTAGACAGAAGAAGGCGGAGAATACGAATATTTAATTAAAAATATCATACAGAGTGGTATAAAAAAGTTGTGATACGTTAAATATATACACAATACAATAAGTGGCGTCCCCCCTACAATTTATAACAAAACTGTGAGGTGATATCGATTTTTCATCTCAGAAAACCCCCTTAGCACCGAATCTTGTACAAAAGTACATTTATTAAGAAAGCTACTTAAAAAAAAACTAACATAAAAGTATAACTTTGACACCTTGCATCTCAAAAATTACGAATTTTTATACTAAGGTAAGTTGGGTTAATTAGTCATATTTTCATCCCAGAAATCCACAGTAACTCTATGTACATGGAATACTGGAACACCCTGGTATATATATATATATATATATAATATATATATATATATATATATATATATTTGTATGTATATATATATATATATATATATATATATATATATATATATATATATATATATATATAGAATAAAGAAAGAAAGCAAAAAATTGCCGTATCTACCAAAATTATTAAAAATACAATCTTAGTTGGGGAACTCGGCAAGAAGGGCGTGATAAGAGATCACACAATTTTCATTAAGCCAATATTTCGGTCCTGGATTGGGACCTTCTTCAGGGCAGAACTGAAAAGAAGAACAGAGCGTATTCACTGATCGTCTCTGGGACAACTTTAAATTAATGATGTTATCATTAGGTTGTTATAATAAATAAAATTAGTATAGAACAAGAATAAGATATTAGTCATAATAAGTTAAAAAACTCACATGAGAAGTGCAAAGATTTCGTTAGCCTGAATGGCCGTAGATTATACATACAAAAGTTGTTACATATAAAAGTTGGTTAATCCATAAAATATATAAAATACACACTAAAACACTGTAGACAAAATTCTAAAAACCAAATTTCAAAACATGGATGTAATTGGGAACCTTGGATGTTGAGAACATTTGTTAATTATTTCACCTTGTGACCACCACATATGGCCACCGCCATTTAGGAAAAATGACAAGGACGACAGGAGACAGCTGCCCGACAGAGATAAGGGGTTTAGTCAAGAAAAACTCAATTAACCAGAATGCGGGGGTCGACACCAGGAAGGAACCGATAGAAAAGGAAGTGCAAATATTGGACCCTAAGTGGGAAGGAGACAGCCAATTGAGCGACCCAAAAAACCCCGGTATGTGGTAGAGGAAGGATAAATCATAACCTAATTATAGGTAAATAGTGAGCGAGGGAGCGAGAGAGAGAGACAATAATGGGAGCAACGAAGAAGAAGATTATCTAATGAAATAATTATTAATTTATTAATTTTCTTGTTTGAATCTGATTGGAGGAAGAGAATGGTTTACAAAAACCAATGAAGACTGGAGGCACCAAGAGTCTGTTAGAGGGTGACGCAAGGTACTGTCAATGGAAGGAAGGCAGTAATCGCTAGGTGCACAAAATGACCCAGATAAAATGGAAGGAATCTGTGAAGCCCAGGATCAAAGAGAACCGTAAATAAAGAGAGGAAGGAGGAGAGAAACCCTGGAAATTACGGAGCTAAAAGAGAGACGACCAACGCGATTCTCCTTCCCACTTAGGGTCCAATATTTGCACTTCCTTTTCTATTGGTTCCTTCCTGGCGTCGACCCCGCATTCTGGTTAATTGATGTTTTCTTGACTAAACCCCTTATCTCTATCCGGCAGCTGTCTCCTGTCATCCTTGTCATTTTTCCTAAATGGCGGTGGCCATATGGTGGTGGTCACAGGTGAAATAATTAACAATGTTCTCAACATCCAAGGTTCCCAATTACATCCATGTTTTAAATTTGGTTTTTAGAATTTTGTCTACAGTGTTTTAGTGTGTATTTTATATATTTTATGGATTAACCAACTTTATATGTAACAACTTTTGTATGTATAATCTACGGCCATTCAGGCTAACGAAATCTTTGCACTTCTCATGTGAGTTTTTTAACTTATTATGACTAATATCTTATTCTTGTTCTATACTAATTTTATTTATTATAACAACCTAATGATAACATCATTAATTTAAAGTTGTCCCAGACACGATCAGTGGAATACGCTCTGTTTTCTTTTTTCAGTTCTGCCTTGAAGAAGGTCCCAATCCAAGACCGAAATATTGGCTTAATGAAAATTGTGTGATCTCTTATCACGCCGAGTTCCCCAACTAAGTATATATATATATATATATATATATATATATATATATAATATATATATATATATATATATATATATATGTATATATATGTATATAAATATATATATATATATATATTATATATATATATATATATATATATATATATATATATATATATATATATATATATATAATATATATATAAATATATATATATATATATATAAATATATAATATATATATATATATATATATATATATATATATATATATATATATATATATATATATATATATATATATATAATATATATATATATATATATATATATATATATATATATATATATATAATATATAAATATATATATATATATAATATATATATATATATATAGATATATATATTATATATATAATATATATATATATTTACACATATATATATATAATTTATATATATATATATATATTATATATATATATATATTGTATATATTGTGTATATATATATATATATATATATATATATATATATATAATATATAATATATATATATATGTAGATGTAGAGAGAAGGGTAGCCTTGACCGACTAGCTAAACACCAGTTTTTCTGTTCTTGGGTAAGCGGTCTTTACGAAAGAACTAAAAATTTTTGCCACCTTTTTAGCTACGCTAAGCTTTCGAAAATATTTCATTTTCTTCATTAGGGTGCTAAGTGGTGTGTCGGTACAAAGAATTTGTGACAAAGAACAATACTAACAAAATGGAGTAAAAGC
>CM032449.1:220848996-220887973 GCA_019049505.1 Pachyrhynchus sulphureomaculatus
ACCTACTCAGATTGAACGATACAAGATGGCCCAAAAGGTTCTTGACATGGAAACCACCGGGAAGAAATAAAAAAGGACGACCACGTAGATCCTGGAATGAAGATATGAGACAAACCATGAGGTCACGAGGAATGGAAGAAGAGATGGCGGACGATAGAGAGGTTTGGAGAAGGCGAATAGGAACAGAACAGTTAGTTGTATAATTGTTATATATTACTTGTGTATATGTACAGTTAAACCCAAATATATATATATATATATATATATATATATATATATATATATATATATATATATATATATATATATATATATATATATATATAAAGGGTGAGCCACCTATCGGTTTAAATTTGAACCACCGGTTATTTCGAATCTGGCAATACTTATGTCATTCTATTCTGTCACAAAATTCAGTATATTATCTCCACTGAACGAAATGAATCGATTTACGCTTGAGCAACGTTGGGATTTATTGGAAATTTATTTCCAAAACAAAGACAATTGGTCGGAAATTGCACGAAAATGTCGTACAAAATTTGGTCGCAGAGAAGGACCAACAGTGCCCGGTATACGCAAGTTTATTGTTAAAGTTCGTGAAACTGGTTTCATTATTGATGCGCCAAGACGTAAGCGTGCTCGTACAGTGCGTACACCCGAAAATATCGAAGCTGTGGCTGAGAGTGTGCGTAAGAATCCATCAACATCAACTCGTCATCGTTCTCAAGAATTGAACATTTCACGCACCAGTTTACGTCGAATTTTGCGAAAAGATCTCGGTATGACGCCTTACAAAGTTCAATTGGTTCAAGAGTTGAAGCCGCATGACCATCCGCCTCGTTTTCGCTTCGCTAGATGGGCCAACGAGAAACTGCACGATGATGTCGATTTTGCCAAAAAAAATCATCTTTTCGGATGAAGCTCATTTTCATCTTGGTGGGTACGTTAATAAGCAAAATTGCCGTATTTGAGGCTCAGAAAACTCACACGTGGTCTTACAGAAGCCAATGCACCCATTACGAGTGACTGTTTGGTGCGGCTTGTGGAGCGGAGGCATCATTGGCCCATATTTCTTTGAAAATGAGGACGGCGCAACCATTACGGTCAATGGAGACACCTATCGCACCATGATAACCGATTTTTTTTGTGCCCGCTCTTCATGGTATTGATGTGAACGATGTTTGGTTTCAACAGGATGGTGCAACTTGCCACACATCTCATGCCACAATCGATTTATTGCGTCAAACGTTTGATGGCCGTTTAATTAGCCGAAATGGTGATGTCAATTGGCCGCCAAGAAGCTGCGATTTGACACCGTTGGACTATTTTCTGTGGGGCGCCGTTAAAGACAAGTGTTATGCCGACAAACCAGAGACAATTGAGCATTTGAAGGCCAACATTCGTGATGCCATTGCCGAGATACGACCCCATACACTCGAAAAAGTGCTCGAAAATTGGTCCGATCGAATGGGGTACTGTGAGGCCAGCCGCGGCAGCCATATGAATGAAATAATATTCCATCTCTAACCGGAACAATTGTACTTCACAACAAAAAAATAAATTTGGCAAAATTTCAAACCGTTTTTGTTTTATTGCATTTTTAAATTTAAACTTTTAAATGGCCCACCCTATATATATATATATATATATATATATATATATATATATATATATATATATATATATATATATATATAATATATATATATGTATATGTATATATATATATATATATATATATATATATATATATATATGTATATGTATATATATATATATATACATATATATATATATAAATATATACATATATATATATATATATATATATATATATATATATATATATATATATATATATATATATATATATATATATATATATATATATATATATATATATATATATATATATATATATATATATATATATATAAGAAAGTGTAGAGATTTCGGGAAAGCGGTCTTGAATAAAATACTTATTTGTTGTTAAAGAAAAACTCTATATTTCGCTGATATTTTTTCAGCTTCATCTGGAGTTAAAAACTAAAAAATGACAAAGCAGTCTTTTGATAAGTTTATCATATTAAAAAACGGAAAAACTCACCAACCAAAGTATTCCTCCATTGGAAGAGGTATCACAAAAAAATACATTCAATTTAAATATATATAAACTAACAGAACAACGAACAGACAAGACGAAACAACATACTGTGGCTCTGGCTGCAATGACACTGTTGTTATTTATTGTGTTTTATTTCTTCAGAAATCTGAACAGTGGTTCAGTATAGGAAAAGTTATTTTGTACATTGTTAGTAAATGGGATATGACTATTAATTGTGTGATGTTAAGTTATTTAAAATATTACAGTATATATTAGTCAAATTGTTGGTGTCTGACTTATAATTTATGGATTGTGTTTCTTTGTTAATGTGACACATCTCAAGGAACAAGCGTTTTTTTTGTGATTGTTTTCTTGTTCCAGAATCTTTACATTCTTAAAATCCAATTGGTGTCCCGTTGATATATGATGGTTCGTTGCAGCACAAGAGTTCTTTCCTATTAAGCAATCACTCCTGTGCTGTGTTACTCTCTGCTTGAGCCATTGAGATGTTTGTCCAATGTAGACACCATTACAATCTAGTCAGGATATCTTGTATACTATATTGTTGTTATAAAAAAGAGGAGTTTTTTGTTTAACTTTACTGAACAGGGTCCAATTACTCAGGGTATTATATTTTGCAATCCTTAGGTGAGGAACTTTTTTAAAAATTTTTTACTATTTTGTTAGTTAATTCGGGTATAAATGGTAGTTTGATATATTTAAGTTCGTGACTGTTGTCATCCAAGGGTCCATCATAAATATTGGAGTTGTAAATAATCCTTTTTAGAATGTGTTTTGGAAATCCGTTATTAAGAAAGATATTAAAAAGTTTTTTTAAGTTTGTGTGTAAAAAGCTTTCGTCACTGATGTGAGTTATTCTGTTTCTCATAGCTGTAACTGTATTAAATTTTTGGTTAGAGGGATGGTTGGAAAAGAAGTTGATAAATCTGTTAGATGCCGAGGGTTTTTGGAACCAGTCTAAAATGATTTTATTATCTGAATTTCTTATGACTTTTGTGTCTAGAAAAGGTACACTGTGATCTTTTTCAGTTTCCACTGTAAATTGTAGTTTATTATGAAAAGAGTTAAAAATGTCCAAAATTACTTGAGTGCAGTTAGCAGGTACGGAACATATAATATCATCCACATATTTGTACATAAAAGGGATTCCAAACGGTAACTTTGGTAACACACAGTCAAGCAGATGGTCTAAAACTATGGTGGCTAAGATTGGACTAATAGGTGAGCCCATCGGTGTACCAAATATTTGACTATAAAATTTATTATTGAATCCGAAATAAGTGTTTTTAAAGATAAATGTGATTAATTTTAAGAATGTAAAGATTCTGGAACAAGAAAACAATCACAAAAAACGCTTGTTCCTTGAGATGTGTCACATTAACAAAGAAACACAATCCATAAATTATAAGTCAGACACCAACAATTTGACTAATATATACTGTAATATTTTAAATAACTTAACATCACACAATTAATAGTCATATCCCATTTACTAACAATGTACAAAATAACTTTTCCTATACTGAACCACTGTTCAGATTTCTGAAGAAATAAACACAATAAATAACAACAGTGTCATTGCAGCCAGAGCCACAGTATGTTGTTTCGTCTTGTCTGTTCGTTGTTCTGTTAGTTATATATATTTAAATTGAATGTATTTTTTTGTGATACCTCTTCCAATGGAGGAATACTTTGGTTGGTGAGTTTTTCCGTTTTTTAATATGATAAACTTACCAAAAGACTGCTTTGTCATTTTTTAGTTTTTAACTCCAGATGAAGCTGAAAAAATATCAGCGAAATATAGAGTTTTTCTTTAACAACAAATAAGTATTTTATTCAAGACCGCTTTCCCGAAATCTCTACACTTTCTTATAAATTTTAATGGTCGAGAACATTTACTAAAATTATATATATATATATATATATATATATATATATATATATATATATATATATATATATATATATATATATATATATATATATATACATATATAATCGCAACGTTACTAAACCTCCTGAATTTTGAGAATCCCTAATCTTTAATGATGAAACCAAAATTAACCTTTTTGGGTCTGATGGCAGAACTAAAGTTTGGAGAAAGAAAAAAACCGCATTCGATAGTAAAAACGTTTATTCCACGATGAGACAAGGGGGTGGCAGTGTTCTGCTTTGGGGATGCATGTCCGCTGGAGGGGTTGGAAATTTACATTTCATTAATGGTACCATGGATCAGCATGTTTATCTGAACATTTTGAAAGACAATTTAAGAAAAAGTGTTCAAAAATTAGCACTTGAAAAAATATACAAATCCAACAAGATAATGATCTGAAACATACCGCAACACTAAATATTAATATAAACAAAGTTGTTATTTTCCGTTAAACTTCGTCAAACTATTATCTCTTGACCGGATGCGGACACAAAAATATGTTCTCTGTACCGGACAAAAAACAATTTCCAATAAAAAATAAACGCCTTATCTGATTTTTCTGTGGCGAGTATCGCTATTGCATTTCCCAATCGCGCCGCGCGTCAGCGTCGCTGCCTACCTTCACTGAGGGACTTCCCCGAGTAAACCGGGGATTTACCGATCTCAATTTTTCGGTAAAGGCGGGGATTTAATATTAGTCTGACGCCTGTGCGAAAAAGAGACACAGTGGACGACACTTTCATTGTAGAAATGGCTCCAGATAGAAAAATTCTCACGCTTAAACAAAAAATTGAGATTGTTGAAGTTCACAATAAGGGAAAGTTAAGTGTAAGGGACTTATCCAAGCGTTTTAATTTCGAAAAATCACAAGCTGCTGATATAATTAAACATAAAGAAATCCTTCTAAACAAGGGGATGTTGAACGGAAATTTGAATGAAAAAAGAATTGATTGATTGATCCGTTAGTTTGTAACAGTACATTTTAACAATAAAACTACTTAATTACTTTGTTAACTGTCACTAAATATATTTGTAAAGATTTTACAATTGCGTTATCGCAGTTTCGTAGTACAACTACATTGTCAAACGCTTAACTAAGACTAAAACAGATTTTTGGCATTTTATGTTTATATGATGAACAGATGTGGGTCTATAACAGCTGGAACAGAACAGAATTTGCTACGTCTAATTGACTATTCAGCAAATTCATATTATGGTCCTGTGAATGTCTGTAAATTTCTATGGATTCTAAGAAATTGCCATATGGCACCTAAAGGTTCAAAACTCAATTTCTTAGAATCCATAGAAATTTAGAGACATTCAAAGGACCATAATATAAATTTACTGGATAGTCAATTAGACGTAGCAAATGTTCCCTAGTCATTTTTAATACTAATCCTCGTGGGTTAAGTTTCAAATATTAATTTAATCATGTTTTCCAATAGTTCCAATTAATTAGTTAAACATAACAGAAAAATAGTATACCAAGCAGGTGGTGTATTGAGACTTTTTGGACTGGTGTATTGTGGTTATCTTTATGTTATCAAAACAAAAATTTGAATGAGGTTTTACCCGTTGCATTAAGCTGTATCGAATTTTATTTTTGGAGTACCTACTAACGTAAAATATGAAAAATAAAACTTTTTACGAATATACAATTTTTAAAGTTTAAAACTAGTTTTAAATTGTTTTAAAAAGTTTGACTATTACTTTTTCCCAGTAGTGTATTTTAATTTAGAACTACAAATACGCCTACCACAACGTTTTGGAGTGTCTTTAAGTGTTTTGTCATAATGATTTGGTCAATGAGAGCCTTAGAAAGTTGATCTGCAGCTCCTCCTCTAAAAAGAAGCTTGTATATCACACGTATTCAACCTTCAAGCGACTACTTAAGACGTAAACAAGTAAACAGTTTTCGATTGCCCTATTCACTCTATTTATACCTCAAGATTAAGAAACTCTGTTTATCCATTGAATTCCGCCTTAGGCGATTTTTCTTACAGCGCTGAAAATACTCGGAAGTGTTATTCGAGAAATGTTCCAACACACTGGTAGGTAATTATTTGGTAGTTTTTTCATTTATAAGCGGAAATGTCTTAACGCGTGTTGTCGATAAGTGGTCAATTTATTTTATTTTTGGTTCCTTTTTTTGATTAGTAGACATTATTTGCACAGCACTATTTATGGTATTTAATTATCAAGGAATATTACGGTATTTCTAATATTGTTTAAACTTATCAAAAATTATGTATAAAATTAGTTCCCCTAGAATCATCTTGTATTATTTGAACTTTCACCATGTTTATAAACGTATTTTAAATCACCTTTTTTTCCACAAGTGTGTCGACAGTATATTTAGCGTAATTCATTTAAATGAAAATAACCAGTCAAGTGCAAGTTGAACTTGCGCAATTAGTGTTCCGTACGTTGATTGCTTTTCAAATAAAAAATGCTGTTACAGAGGTATAAAATGATCAGTGACTTCACAAAACACACCCCAAATGAGTTTTCAATAAAGTTTGTTTCCAATCTTTACTGAAATCTGATGACCTTGAAATTTTTGTTTTTTTATATACCAGATAAATTATTACAGGTAATGCACTCGTGATAATTTTCGTTCAATCTATATCCCGTGGAGAATATTCCAGAATTTTTTCAAAGTTTTTTGATAAGTACTTTTCGAGATAAGGCGGGTCGACAGCGATCTTTCGCGATTTTTTAAAAATAATACAAAGAAAAGTGCGCGCAAGTATTACATTATCTATAATATATATAAAATACAACGTGTCTCTGTCTGTCTGTCTGTCTGTCTGTTAGTGCGCTTATCACTGGAGAACCACTTATCCGATTTACGTACTTTTTTTTTAAAACATACATATGTTCTCTGGCCAGGTTATAGGCTATATTTTATTACGATAGGTAGCATAAGGAATGAGCAGTGACGATAATAGTGAATGAAGTCAGAAAAAAGTTTGCCGCTAGCGCGTTCCCTTGCAATACACAGCCTAAACCATTAAATATGGAACAATATTATGTAGCAGAGAATATCTATAATATATAATATATATAAAATGCAACGTCTCTCTGTCTGTCTGTTTGTTCGTTAGTGCGCTTATCCCTCGTGAACCACTTATCCGATTTACGTAATTTTTTAAATTTATACATATGTTCTCTGGCCAGGTTATATAATAATAATAATAATCTATATAATATATGTAAAACGCAACGTCTCTCTGTCTGTCTCTCTGTCTGTCCGTTAGTGTGCTTATCATTCGAGAACCACTCATCCGATTTACGTGTTTTTTTTTTAATTCTTAATTTAATATATATCAAAAAAAAATCTATAATATATAAAACGTAACGTCTCTCTGTCTATCTGTCTGGCCATTAGTGCGCTTAGCACTCAAGAACCACTTATCCGATTTACATGTTTTTTTTTTTATAAAATACAAAGAGCATAAACAGAGACAAAATGCTAATATGTAGGAAAAAAGATGGAAGTTTAGTAGTAAGCTTGGCAGAAAGACTGAATAGATGGGCGGAATACTTTAAAGAAACATTAAATGGAGATAAAAATGAGGAGTTGAATGAGAAATAGGAAGCAAAATTAACTGAAGGGCAGGTGGGAAAATATAAGAGAAATACTCCGAACCCAAAAAAAAACAATAATGCCCCGGGTGGAAATTGTATAACAGTAGAAATGATAAAAGCTGGAGAAGTAGATCTGGAAAATGAAATATGCCGGTTGGTGCAAGAAATATGGGAAACAGAAAAGATGCCAGTGAGCTGGAGAGAGTCGCTCATTTGTCCAATATACAAAAAAGGAAAAAAAACTGTATGTGTTAATTATATACCAATAGCCTTACTGGATGTCGTGTACAAGATAGTAGTGGTGACTATCAAAAACAGACTAGAAGAGAAAGCCGAGCCTATTCTGGGAGAGTACCATTGTGGATTGAGGATAAATAGTTCGGTTACAAACCAGATATTTTCGATTAGGCAAATCCAAGATTAAGCGTTTGGGACACGTGGCAAGGATGAAGGAAAAAAGACAGGCAAAGCAAGTCCTAATAAGAGGAGTCGTTGGAAAAAGAGGCAAGGGTAGACCTCTATCTATATGGATTCAGGCAGTAAAGCAAGATCTGGAGTTGATGGGAATCCCGCACTGGGAAAAGCTAACAGGAGACAAAAAGAAATGGAGAGGAGTATGCAACCAAGCCATGGGCCTCTAAGGCCCCTCGAGCTATATAATAATATAAACATAATGAATAAGCAGTGACGATAAAGCTAAATCAAGTCTACGCGAGCGGAGCCGTGGGCACGGCTAGTATATATATATATATATATATATATATATATATATATATATATATATATATATATATATATATACATATTTATTTTACTCGTATTTTCACAAGCTTTCATTTGACACCACACTCGATTATCTCGTAAAAAAAATTTTTTTTCACTTCCGATTTCACCCCCCAAAACTAACCCCTTAAGTCCCCCCAAAACTAACCCCTTACAAAATTTAACTTTCAAACCTACATGGCTCTGATGAGGCCATCAATTCCTATATTATTACCAAATTTCAACTTTCTATGACAAATAGTTTCGGAGAAAATCGGGTGTGACTGACGGACAGACAGACCTACAGACACCGAATTGATCTTATAAGTGTTCCGTACGGAACACTAAAAAGACATCAACGAACAGAGAACTCCATCTACTGTTTGTAACGTATGATAGCGTCCCAGCAAAAAAATTATGGTAAATATTAGAACAATCAACCACAAACATTACAACAATCCCAGTAGTAAAACACCTGTACGACCAGTCACATTCCCGAATAAAGTTGAGAAACATGCTCGCCGAAAATTTTTCCGTAACAAAGGATATCAGACAGGACTGCTCTTTGATATGCTGTACCTACAGTATTCAAAATGTACCTTAACGAGGCATTAAAGAGATGGAGAAGAGCATGTGGACGAATAGAATGGACAGCTGACCGACGAAACAATGCTATACATTCTACATTTTGCCAACGATCAGGTGGTTATTACTTAGGCCATAGAAGACCCTGAACTTATGACTAGAAAAATCTTTGAAGATTTTAAAAATTGGGATTTAACAGTCAACTGCCTCAAAACTAAATATTTGTGTATAGGAGAACAACAGGGAAGCCTTACTCTAAATACCGGTGGGGTCATTGATGCTTGTGAAGAGTATATATATATATATATATATATATATATATATATATATATATATATATATATATATATAATTGATTACAACGGAGAACAGATAAAGTTAAAAATCTATAATATATATAAAATGCAACGTCTCTCTGTCTGTCTGTCCGTTAGTGCGTTTATCACTCGAGAACCTCTCTGTCTCTCTCTCTCTCTCTCTCTCTCTCTCTCTCTCTCTCTATATATATATATATATATATATATATATATATATATATATATATATATATATATTCATATTCACTGAACTACGACTTAAAAACTTAATATGCCGCCATTGCCACAGAAGAGAGACGATAGTCATCCATGAAACACATCGGTCAAATGGTACATGTTAACATCTGAAAATGTTTTGCAAAAATAAAGGTTTTTTTCATGAAATGCAAATTACTAATACAAAAAATGCCCTAAGTGATTCATTAAAGAAGGAAAATGATGTTAGTTAAAGGTATCGAAACAATGCATAATCAGGAAAATGCTTGATTGGAACAGCCATAAAGTAATTAAAAAAAGATTTTCAGTACCACTGGGATTCGAACCAAACGCTGGTGATGTCGCTTAGTTGGTAAAGTGCAGGAGCGTATAACCTGAGGTCGTGGATTCGAATCTCACCAGCACTAAGAAACTTGTTTTAATTCCCTTTTGGTTGTGTCATTATATATATAAAATGCAACGTCTATCTGTCTGTCTGTCCGCCAATTAGTACACTTATCACTGGAGGACCACTTATCAGATTTACGTGCTTTTTTTAATTCATATATATGTTCTATGGTCAGGTTATTTAATAATAATAATGATCTATATAATATACAATTACGTGTTTTTTTTAAATTCTTAACTTAATATTCATCAACAAAAAATCTATAATGTATAAAACGCAACGTCTCGCTGTCTCCGTTAGTGCGCTTAGCACTCGAGAACCACTTATCCGATTTGCGTGCTTTTTTTAAAAAACATACATATGTTCTCTGGTCAGGTTATAGGCTATATTTTATTACATTCGGTAACATAAGGAATAAGCAGTGGCGATAATAGTATATTATTATAAATATTATGTATAAAATGCAACTTTTCTCTGTCTGTCTGCCTGTCCGTTAGTGCGCTTATGACTTGAAAACCACTTATCCGATTTATATGTTTTTTTTCTTCTATAACATATATATAATGGAAGGTCTCTCTCTGTCTGTTTGTCCGTTAGTGCGCTTATCACTCGAGAATCACTTATCCTATTTACGTTTTTTTTTTTAATTCATACATTTGTTCTCTGACTAGGTTATCTATAATATATATATATATATATATATATATATATATATATATATATATATATATATATATATATATATATATATGTATATATGTATATATGTATATATATATATATATATATATATATATATATATATATATATATATATATATGTATATATGTATATATGTATATATGTATATATATATATATATATATATATATATATATATATATATATATATATATATGTATATATATATATATATATATATATATATATATATATATATATATATATATATATATATGTATATATATATATATATATATATATATATATATATATATATATATATATATATATATATATATGTATATATATATATGTATATATATATATATATATATATACATATATATATATATATATATATATACAGTGACTCACAGCTTAAATGATGCAGTCGCTATAAGAAAAGACTAACTGGTCTCAGTGCCTCTTTATTTATTTGGAAACAACTTATTGAAATTAAATTAGTAAAGAGTCTTCTAAAAAAGTATGAATTATTTTTGTCTTAAATATGCCTTACTTAATTAACAATAAATAATTAATCAAATCATATGCAATTTTAACGCCACAGCTTAAATGATGCAAAATAACATCAGGGGTCAAAACTTATCGCATTTTGAAATTTACGAAGGCGGCGTTGCTTTGATTTCTTAGTGCAATTGTTTTTTGTTTAGTTTGACATTTTTTCATTCAGTAAAACGAAATTGTTTAAGAATGGGTCGTCGAACTACAATTTCTGAGAGAAATTTAATTATTACTCATTACAGGAATGGATACAGCCAAAGAGACTTAGCCAAAATGGTAAATAAATATCCGTCAACTGTTCAGCATATCATTGAACGTTACCGGAATGAAAGTAGAGTCGAGAATAAGTCAAGGTTGGCTCCAAATAAGATCGTCAATGAACGTGAAGAAAGATGGATTTTAAGAGAGGTATCAAATAATCCAAAAAAAAAGTGCGCCAAAGTTGTGCGCCGAGGTGAAAAGACAGTTTGGAAAAAGGTGTAATCCCGAAACAGTTCGACGGATCTTGCGAAATAATAATTTACATGGTCGAACTGCTAGAAATAAGCCTTTCATTAGCCAAAGAAATAGACACGTGAGATTGGAATTTGCCAGAGAGCATATCAATAAAGACTTGAACTTCTGGAATTCAGTAATATTTGCTGATGAAACCAAAATAAACTTATTTGGGTCCGATGGAAAAATATCAGTGTGGAGAAAGCCCAACGAAGAACTAAAATTGAAAAATATGAAAGCTACGGTAAAGCACGGAGGATGGAGGTGGAGTGATGTTATGGGGCTGTATGTCATCTGCAGGAGTCAAAGGAAATATGAACCAATATGTGTACTTGAATATACTAAGGCAGCATCTCGTCGCTAGTGCCCAAAAATTAGATATTGAAAACAATTATCGGTTCTATCACGACAATGATCCAAAGCACACGTCATTTCGAGTCCGCAGTTGGTTGCTTTATGACTGTCCAAATATTATTAAAAAACACCAGCCCAGTCACCAGACTTAAATGTAATTGAAAATTTGTGGCTGACATTAAAAAATAAAGTAAATAGTGCCCCAATATCAAATAAAACCGAATTAAAAGTAAAAATTACTGAAGCATGGAACACTATTTCCCCGGAGTATACTAGAAAGTTAGTTGAATCAATGTCCAGAAGATTACAAGCCGTTATTGATAATGAGGGAGACCCGACCAAATATTAGCAGGCTTATTTCAAATTCTACAGTTTGTTTTCTCTAATAATTTTGGTATATTGAATTTTGCATCATTTAAGCATATAATTTAATTAATTATTTATTGTTAATTAAGTGAGGCATATTTAAGACAAAAGGTAATTCATACTTTTTTAGAAGACTCTTTACTAATTTAATTTCAATAAGTTGTTTTTTCCAAATAAATAAAGAGGCACTGAGACCAGTTAGTCTTTTCTTATAGCGACTGCATCATTTAAGCTGTGAGTCACTGTATATATATATATATATATATATATATATATATATATATATATATATAATGCAACGTCCGTCAGTGCGCTTATCACTCGAGAACCACTTATCCGATTTACGTGTTTTTTTTTTAAAACATACATGTGTTCTCTGGCCAAGTTATAGGGTATATTTTATTACATTAGGTAACATAAGAAATAAGCAGTGACGATAATAGTGAATCAAGTCGGAAAAAAGTTTGCCGCTAGCGCGTTCTCTTGCAATACATTGTCTAAACCATTAAATATAGAACAATATCAAACAGCAAAGAATATAATATACATAAAACAGAAGGAATAAGCAGTGACGATAATAGTGAATCAAGTCCACGCGAACGGAGCCATTGGTGCTGCTAGTAGAAGAATAAGATACATAATGAAAGTAAAACGACAACGGACACGTGGGCAGAATGGAAAGACACCCAATGCCAAAGAGGGTCTTAAGTGGAGGGCAATGTCAGAGGGAAATTTGAGACCTGGAGATTGGGAGGATTGAAGAGGATGGAAACTAGGAACCGGAAGACGAAGAACGCTATAAAACCGAATTGATGATAAAAAATTTGGAGCAATGAGCATTGATAAACTTTCTCAAAAGATTTTTTTTTGTAGGCATAGCAGATGTGCTACAGGGAAATCCCTAAAGCGCTACAAGAGCGACACGTGCGCGGAAAAAGCGATTTACACTGGTCTTGAATAGCTATAAGTTGTACTTGCTGACAGCAAAACAGACTTTACGTAATTACTCCATTTTGAAGACGCACACATAAACTGATGTCGCTAATTTTCAGTTAATTTGGCTCCAAAACCTCATGTTTCAAGATGTTTTAATGCTTCCACATATTAAGTTACGATTTCTCCTTGTTGTTGTCGTCGCCGCCGAAATTTATAAGGTCCCGCTCTAAGTGATGGCTCTGAAAATGTTGAGTCATTATCTTTAACAACTCATCAGTTCTGACATATTCTGGTCCTTAAGGACTATATAAGTCAAACGTTGCCTCACAGGTTTCGCCGTTAACCACAGTCAATAAGGTGTTATTTTTAGATTGTACAGGGTGAGTCAATGATAGAATAAAGTTCATTATCTCATTTGTTTCGGGAATGACGAAAATATGTTAAATACAATAGTTTTAAGGAATGTTAAGGTGCACCGTTTAAAATTATTTTTGAGTATACAGGGAACTTCAAAAAAGTGTGGCAACTATAACTTATGTTTTTTTAAAGGGAACATCTTATTTTCTAATTTATTTTTAAATTCTGCGTAAAATTTTACAACTTTTTTATTAATACTGTTATGTACTTAAACCTAGTAGTTTTTTTAATATTTCAATTTTTTTTTAAAAAAATACTAGTTTTCAGTTTTGTAAATAATTGCCAGTAGCGCCATTGTTTCTGAAGGTCGGATACTCATAATTAGTACGAGCGTTCTATAGAGATGAAAAAAAAAGATAGGTGTAAAGAAATTTGAGTTAGATGCTACAGGGTGTTCAAAATAAATTTATACATTTCGATTATTTTAAATTGAAAATTTTCAAAAGACACACCCTGTATATTATTATTTTTTCTGATAGATTTTACAAAACCCTCCAACTTGTATTGAGTATATCATATACCTATTTCTAATAGTTTTCGATTTATTTTGATTTTTTCAATTTTTAACCTTGTTTTTAATATACTTACGCTATTGTGAAAACATAAACAAATAGTTAATAATAATTTTAATATAGTTTAACTTATTTAATAATTAATTATTATGACGTGATATATATTCAAAAATATGCCCGTATACTTGAATACACATGTTTAGTCATTTTACTATACTTTCCTTCACTTTCCTTAGCATAAAGGGCGTTATTGTCCTGCACGCATCCCGTATCCTATTTTGCATATCTACTGGTGTTGTAGGGGGATTCACATAAACACGATCTTTAATGTAGCCCCACAAGAACAAGTCTAAAGGTGTTATGTCACATGATCGAGGGGGACACTGAATGAATCTATTCCTACCGATCCATTTTTGTGGGTAACGATCGTTACCCACTAAAACATGATATCATGGAATGTACATACTTTTCTTTACAGTTCGACGAATC
The DNA here is from genome assembly GCA_019049505.1 of Pachyrhynchus sulphureomaculatus. Lineage (NCBI taxonomy): Eukaryota > Metazoa > Arthropoda > Insecta > Coleoptera > Curculionidae > Pachyrhynchus > Pachyrhynchus sulphureomaculatus. Next base: position 220,863,729 of record CM032449.1, read on the forward strand.
CACCGATATGACAGACACTGCCCAGCTGTGTATTTTTATTCGAATGGTATTCAATGACATGTCGGCTAAGGAAGAGTTTTTGATAATGATTCCTCTGAAAGGAAAGACCCGTGGCGAAGATATATATGACGTTTTCTTCAATTTTGTAACAAACTACAAGCTACCAATATATAAACTAGTGTGCATTATAACCGATGGAGCTTCAGCAATGACTGGAAACAAAAACGGTTTTGTGGCATTGTGTCGAGCTAATGATGATTTCCCTTCATTTTTCTCCTTCCATTGCATTATACATCAACAAGTTTTGTGTTCAAAAGTTCTATGATTATGGGCATTGCAATAAAAATTGTGAATTCTATCCGTGCATGTAGCTTGCAACGACGGCTCTTTAAATTGCAGTTGGAAGATAGTGAGTCAGCTGAACACACTGATTTAGTTCTTCACACAGACGTCAGGTGGTTGAGTCGCGGAAAATTCCTAGAAAGGTTTCAAGAATTATTGCCCGAAATAACAGCTTTTCTGGACGAAAGAGATAATGACACTCAGATGCTGAAAACGGAAAATGGCTGACTGATTTGGCATTTTTGACAGACATCACAATGCATTTAAACACCATTAATTTGGAACTTCAAGGTAAAGGAAAAACTATTATTGAGATAATTAGCGCAATAAACGCATTCAAAAGTAAATTGCAACTTATGATAGATAAACTGAAAAGAAAGGATCTGAAAAATTTTCCGTCTTTGAAAGCAAGGATTCCTCAGTTGAATTATGATATTTATGAGGCAGAATTATCAAATATTTTGGGCCAATTCGAAATGCGTTTTTATGATTTCAGTAAATTGACAAATATCGCATCATTTATGAGTTATCCTTTTTCGTGTAAAAACATTGAGGAATTAGCTACTGAAATAGCAAGTCAGTTTATCATGGACTCATGTTCTGTTGAAAATGAGTTAGTGCAGATTATATCAGATATATATCTCAAAGCCACAGCATCTGATACAAAATTCTGGTGTTTTATATCTGAAGATAAATATCCGAATCTAAGGCAAATCGCCCTGCAACTGACGGCACTGTTTGGGTCAACTTGCTTGTGCGAGTCTGCATTTTCTGAAATGAAGATAATTAAGTCAAAATATCGCAATCGACTAACTGACGAACATATGTCATCACGCTTGCGATTAGCACTCGGTAATTACGTACCATCTTATGAAAAGTATGCTGAGGACATGCAGTGCCACGCTTCAACATCCAAAGTCACTCTTTAGTTACGTTTAGACACTAGTACTCGTTTGTTTTGTAAGAACCAATAAACTCGCAATTTTGAATAATTATGAGTTTTTTCATTGACATTTTAGAGCAGACCTACACTTACCTTGACTAAAAGAATGCATATTGTGCGGAAAACTAATATCTATGCCACGATACACCCTACCTAGGCGACAATCCTGCATCACACTTACTTGCAGCCTCTCAGAGCGATCGATCGTAGTCTAACAATATTGAGGTAGATCGCCAGCAGTTCAAGCTTGAGCACCCCTGCTTTAGAGCAACAAATTTTTTTTTATCGTATTCTTCGTCCAAAAAACTACCTGTATGCCAAAATAGTGCAGCCTGTTTACATTTAATGAGAGCCCAAAACCCCTAGCGACTGGGCTAATAATATTTTCTCGCCAATAAAGCTGCGGGCCTACTAATATTTTTCTTGAAGATTATTTCAACTACTGTTGTTTAATTAATTACCTAAAACTCTTAAAGCTGAAATGAGTTTCTTAAATTTTACAGATAAAATTTTAAGCGATAGACTAAAAAGTAATTTAAAAAGTTCCGTGTTTAAATTCGACAATTCCCCAAATTAAAATATTAACTTTCCCGGCATGATGGAGCAATTCATTCAAAACGCAAGCAGTATAAAACTGTTGCATTTTCATCCGAATTGCCGGAATTCCTTAAAATCTCCGCGGTATTTTAAGATAATTTAATCGTCACAAACATGTCGTTGCCGCTTAAATCGTCCCCATTAAAACTGTCATCGGTAATAAAGGTTTCAAATGTATTCGGTTTATATTAAAACAGTGGTATGACATACGAGTACGTGGACAAGCTACGTGGCTGGTTTACAAAAAAAGTCATTTGAAATACTAGTTTACGGTTTTTGCTGACATTGTCAAGGAGAACGTAAAAGAAGATCAACATACGAGTATAACTAAAGGGTGTTTTTTTATAGAGGTATAAAACTTTAAGTTGGCAACACTTTTTTAACTGGCGGCCATTTTGTCAGCTGTCAAGTGATTTATGTTTAGTTTGGTTTGGCATTTCAACATGAATAGACTGACGCCTGAACAACGCTTCCGAATTGTGCAAATTTATTTTAAAAATCATGGTTCTGTTCGAAATACGTATCGCGCACTACGTCCATTTTACGGTCAACATAATCGTTCATCAGAGCAATTAATTAATAATACGCATCCACATAGACGTCGTACAGTGCGTACAGAAGAAGTCATTGCTGCTGTAGAGCGTAGCGTAGAGGAAGATCCGAATCAGTCTATCCGCCATCGTGCACAGGAATTGGATATGTGTCCATCCACTTTATGGAAGATTTTTCGGAAAGATCTTGGTTTGCGTGCTTACAAAATCCAACTCGTGCAACAATTGAAGCCACACGATCACCTAGCAAGGCGTAGATTCGGTGAATGGGCCCAAAACAAGATTGCCGTTGATCCCGATTTTCATAAGCGAATTTTGTTTAGCGATGAAGCTCACTTTTGTTTGAATGGATACGTCAATAAACAAAACTGCCGTATTTGGAGTGATGATAATCCTCAAGTGTATGTTGAGACACCGTTACATCCAGAAAAACTGACTGTTTGGTGTGCTTTATGGGCTGGTGGAATCATTGGTCCCTACTTCTTTAAAAACGATGCTGGTCAGAACGTTACAGTCAATGGTGACCGCTATAGAGCCATGATTACTGACTTTTTCGTTCATCAATTAAACAACCATAATGTGCAGGAGCTGTGGTTTCAACAAGACGGCGCAACATGTCACACAGCTCGTGCCACAATTGATTTATTGAAGGAAACGTTTGGTAACCGCATAGTTTCACGTTTCGGAACCGTGAATTGGCCTCCAAGATCGTGCGATTTAACGCCGCTAGACTATTTTCTGTGGGGATATGTGAAGTCGCTAGTCTACGCCGATAAGTCCGAAACGATTGACCACTTGGAGGACAACATTCGCCGCGTTATTGCCGATATACGGCCACAAATGTTGGAAAAAGTCATCGAAAATTGGATCTCCAGATTAGACTACGTCCGAGCCAGCCGTGGCGGTCATATGCCAGAAGTCATATTTAAATTATAATGCCAGAAGATTATCTTTCGAATAAAGTAAATTTCATGTCAATTTAAAAAATTTATCTTTGTTTTATTCCATTTCAAAGTTCTATACCTCTATAAAAACACCCTATTTGCTGAACCTAGCCCAGCTGATGAGCCGTGATACGGCGAAACGCGTCTTGGGGTGGTTCAGCAAATGCGAAGAACACTTTGGTAACTTCTAAAAATACGATTCTTTTCGTTTTTAGTTGTTATACCAATACTGCCATCGAAGATCAACATCCCAGTAGATTAAGATTCGCACCTATAATTTCTCTTGATAAGAAAAACAGTGCACAATAATTATCTTCAAATTGCTCGGCGAACGCTCTCTCTCTCTTCTTCTCTCCCTTTTTTCCCTCTCTTTCTCTCTCCCTCCCTATCTCTTCAGCCCCTTCTTTTTCTCTCTCTTTCTACCTTCTCTAATTTTTTCGTGAACTCCAAAAACCCTAAATAGGAGTAACACCATATATATTTTTGAGGGCTTAGGCCATCTTGGCGCTCGGAAAAATAGGCATAAAATATTTATTTTTTTTTTAGCGCAACGGCGCGAAATACATTATGTCAAGTGTACAAGTACGAAATACGGATTTCAGACAACAGATAGTGCACCAATGCAGTTTGTGCTATAAAGATTTGACACTGCGCCATTTTGTTGTGTCATCAAAAAGTCAGATGCGCACGAGTGATAAATTGGAAAAATGTGTGCATAGTATTGTGTTCAATATGTCGAAATTTATACCGAACAAAGAGCATTCGCGGACAGCATTAATTTTTTGTTTTCATTTGGAGAATGTGGACATGCTCCATCGCAAGATACGTGTGAACAATGGTTTTGGCGTTTCGAAAGTGGTGACTTCGATGTTGCAGACAAGGAACGTGGAAAACCGCCAAGAAAATACGAAGATGTGGAATTGCAAGCATTGTTCGACGAAGATGATTCGCAAACACAAAAATAACTCGCCGAGCAATTGGGCGTTAGTCAACAAGCTGTTTCCAATCGGCTACGAGAGATGGGAAAGGTTCAGAAGCCGGTAGATGGGTACCACATGAGTTGAACGACAGGAAAATGGAAAAGCGCAAAAACACGTGTGAATTTTTGCTCGCTCGGTACAAAAGGAAGTCGTTTTTGTATCGTATAGTTACAGGGGATGAAATGTGTATTTATTTAGAGGATCCCAAGCGCAAAAATCATGGGTACACCCAGGCGTACCATCCACATCGACCGCAAGACCGAATCGCTTTGGGAGAAAGACGATGCTCTCTGTTTCGTCGGACTAGAGGGGCGTGATCTGTTATGAGCTGTTAAAACCTAAGGAAACGGTTAATACTAAACGTTACCAACAAGTGACCGATTTGAACCGTTCGCCGCTTGAAAAAAGGCCAGAATACCGAAAGAGGCAACTCAAAGTCATTTTTCTTCATGACAATGCTCCATCACATACGGCAAAACCAGTTCGCGACACGTTGGAAGCATCAGCTGGGAAGTTCTACCCCATGCTGCTTACTCACCAGACTTGGCTCCTTTCGATTACCACTTATTTGCATCGATGGGTCACGTACTTGCTGAGCAGCGCTTTGGTTCGTACGAAGATGTGAAAAAATGGCTCGATGAATGGTTCGCAGCAAAAGGGGAAGATTTTTACTGGCGTGGTATTCACAAATGGCCCGGAAGATAGGAAAAATGTATAACAAGCGATGGAGCATACTTTGAATAAAGCGCTTTTTATCATTCTTTCGAATTTAACATGTTTTTTTAGAAAAAAAATCCGCATTTTATACTTGTACACCTGGTATATATATATATATATATATATATATATATATATATATATATATATATATATATATATATATATATATATATATAAGTAAATGTTCTCGACCGTTAAAATTTATAAGAAAGTGTAGAGATTTCGGGAAAGCGGTCTTGAATAAAATACTTATTTGTTGTTAAAGAAAAACTCTATATTTCGCTGATATTTTTTCAGCTTCATCTGGAGTTAAAAACTAAAAAATGACAAAGCAGTCTTTTGGTAAGTTTATCATATTAAAAAACGGAAAAACTCACCAACCAAAGTATTCCTCCATTGGAAGAGGTATCACAAAAATACATTCAATTTAAATATATATAACTAACAGAACTACGAACAGACAAGACGAAACAACATACTGTGGCTCTGGCTGCAATGACACTGTTGTTATTTATTGTGTTTATTTCTTCAGAAATCTGAACAGTGGTTCAGTATAGGAAAAGTTATTTTGTGTTTGTTGATAGTAAATTAACATGAAAAGAGATGGACGTGTGTTGATTGTTAGTAAATGGGATATGACTATTAATTGTGTGATGTTAAGTTATTTAAAATATTACAGTATATATTAGTCAAATTGTTGGTGTCTAACTTATAATTTATGGATTGTGTTTCTTTGTTAATGTGACACATCTCAAGGAACAAGCGTTTTTTGTGATTGTTTTTTTGTTCCAGAATCTTTACATTCTTAAAATCCAATTGGTGTCCCGTTGATATATGATGGTTCGTTGCAGCACAAGAGTTTTTTTTCCTATTAAGCAATCACTCCTGTGCTGTGTTACTCTCTGCTTGAGCCATTGAGATGTTTGTCCAATGTAGACGCCATTACAATGTAGACAGGATATCTTGTATACTATATTGTTGTTATATAAAAGAGGAGTTTTTTGTTTAACTTTACTGAACAGGGTCCAATTGCTCAGGATATTATATTTTGCAATCCTTAGGTGAGGAACTTTTTTAAAAATTTTTGCTATTTTGTTAGTTAATTCGGGTATAAATGGTAGTTTGATATATTTAGGTTCGTGACTATTGTCATCCAAGGGCCCATCATAAATATTGGAGTTGTAAATAATCCTTTTTAGAATGTGTTTTGGAAATCCGACAAGTTGTTTAAGAAAATAAAACAAAAAAAATATTAACAAATACAACAAGTTATCCAACTCTTTTCATGTTAATTTACTATCAACAAACACAAAATAACTTTTCCTATACTGAACCACTGTTCAGATTTCTGAAGAAATAAACACAATAAAATAACAACAGTGTCATTGCAGCCAGAGCCACAGTATGTTGTTTCGTCTTGTCTGTTCGTAGTTCTGTTAGTTATATATATTTAAATTGAATGTATTTTTGTGATACCTCTTCCAATGGAGGAATACTTTGGTTGGTGAGTTTTTCCGTTTTTTGGAATATGATAAACTTACCAAAAGACTACTTTGTCATTTTTTAGTTTTTAACTCCAGATGAAGCTGAAAAAATATCAGCGAAATATAGAGTTTTTCTTTAACAACAAATAAGTATTTTATTCAAGACCGCTTTCTCGAAATCTCTACACTTTCTTATATATATATATATATATATATATATATATATATATATATATATATATATATATATATATATATATATTTTATATATATATATATATATATATATATATATATATATATATATATATATATATATATATGTATGTATTTTATATGCATAATAGAAATAAAGAATTATGAATAAATTACCTTTTAGGATCTTTGGATAATAATCTAAAAAAACTAACACCTTGAGAGATACCACATATATTTTTACAAGCACTAACCGCACGACAAAAACGTCCTTGTGACATCTTTTTTATTATTATTTTCAATTATAAGGTCAAACGAGTCCAAATATAAACACAACTCGCGACCGCGCTGGCCGCCATATTGTTGGTATGATAGGGGACGCATGTGTGATAAAAAAACAGGACCTAAAAATTGTTTAAAGCGTCACTACAGTGTTTTCTGTTTACTGTGGTAATGTGCGCGCCGATACTGTAATTAATTAAAAGATACAACCGCAAACTTTTTATCTGAAACTGTAAAACTAACTGCACGGTTAGTAACTTATCGTTAGGGACTTAAAGGCTGAACTTTGTATTATGTGGTAAACTCGTTTGTCCCTTTAGTTTGGTTCTATCCCTAAGAGATCGAAACGCACCTTTGAAAGACGCCTCTCTGTATAACCACATGCAATCAATAAGTTAATGGGGAACGGATGTTATTTTAAAAATAAATCCAAATCTTTTTTCACATTTAATTGAAACCGACAACTTTTGAAGAAATAAAAGTAAAACCCTTATTTAAAATTGTTTTTGAAATGCATAAACTCATTCCCTTATAATAATTATTATCTCCCCTATTACTGAATATAGTATAGGATTTCTCCAAGTAGAGCAACGGTATCGTCGTATTTTTGAACGCGCTAAGTTTGTAATATTCTTTCGCAAGAAAAATATGTTCTAGGATTTAACGTACGGCCATATTTCTTCTCTAATACATCGTGCACACATAAGATATTATTTTAGAGTCGTAAACAAACAGGCTTGTTTTTGGGCACTGCTACTCTCCCTCTCTCTCTGTTCAGTCTCAATTCTTTCAAGGTAATGTATTGGTTATTTTGCTGCGTGGTGAGATGTTCTTCTCTACATTTCTTTATCCTGCGCTTCGTGTACCGGTGTGTGAAGTGGTTTTTTTCGCAAGATGGATAACTTGGTCCACCCAACGGGACGGAGAACGTCCTCGAGGTATTCTACCTGGAACTTTTCCTTGAATGATGAGCTTCTCTAAACATTCCTAATCTTTTCTCATGATATGGCCGAAAAATTTAATGATTTTTGTTTGGATAAAAATTGAAATACGCTGCTGGACATTGAGCTCTGATACCAGGTGTACAAGTATGAAATGCGGATTTCAGACAACAGATGGTGCACCAATGCAGTTTGTGCTATAAAAATTTGACACTGCGCCATTTTGTTGTGTCATCAACAAGTGTCAGACGCATATGAGTGACAAATTGGAAAAGTGTGTACATAGTGTTGTGTTCAATATGTCAAAATTTGTACCGAACAAAGAGCATTCGCGGACATTTGAAGGAAAGTGCTCTTGAATCATACCGATTACTTCGAGAAGCTTATGGTAAACATGCTCCATCGCAAGATACGTATGAACGATGGTTTAGGCGTTTCAAAAGTGGTAACTTCAATGCTGCTGACAAGGAACGTGGAAAACCGCCAAAAAAATACGGAGATGTGGAATTGCAAGCATTGTTGGACGAAGATGATTCGCAAACACAAAAACAACTCGCCGATCAATTGGGCGTTAGTCAACAAGCTGTTTCCAATCGGCTACGAGAGATAGGAAAGATTCAAAAGCCCGTAGGTGGGTATCACGATGAGTTGAACGACAGGCAAATGAAAAAGCGCAAAAACACGTGTGACATTTTGCTCGCTCGGTACAAAAGGAAGTCGTTTTTGAATCGTATAGTTACAGGGGATGAAACGTGGATTTATCCCAAGCGCAAAAAATCATGGATAGACCCAGGCGCACCATCCACATCGACCGCAAGATCGAATCGTTTTGGCAGAAAGACGCTGTTCTGTGTTTGGTGGGACCAGAGGCGCCTCGTCTATTGTGAGCTGTTAAAACCTGGGGAAACGGTTAATACTAAACGTTACCAACAACAATTGACCGATTTGAACCGCTTGAAAAAAGGCCAGAATACCGAAAGAGGCAACACAAAGTCATTTTTCTTCATGACAATGCTCCATCGCATACGGCAAAACCATTTCGCGACACGTTGGAAGCACTCAGCTGGGAAGTTCTACCCCATGCGGCTTACTCACCAGACTTGGCTCCTTCCGATTACCACTTGTTTGCATCGATGGGTTACGCACTTGCTGAGCAGCGCTTTGGTTCGTACGAAGATGTGAAAAAATGGCCGGATGAATGGTTCGCAGCAAAAGGGAAAGATTTTTACTGGCGTGGTATTCACAAATTGCCCGAAAGATGGGAAAAATGTATAACAAGCGATGGAACATACTTTGAATAAAGCACTTCTTATCATTCTTCCGAATTTAACATATTTTTTTTAGAAAAAAAATCCGCATTTCATAGTTGTACACCTGGTATAATTGAGTGGTTGGTCCGTCGTGCTATCCACGAGATCCTAAGCATTCTTCGCCAACAATACATTTCTGTGGCATCTTAAATTATTAGAAAAGATTTTATTAAACATTTGAAAGTTTAAATAGTACATAGCATGTACAGGGCTAAATACATACATAAAGTCCGTACGTTATATCTTTACCTGTGCGTCATAGTTTTCAGGCCATATAACAGACGACTATTATATTATTTGTCTCTTTTCACCAATAAATCGTAGGTATTGGTAAAAAGAGACAAAAAATATAATAGTCGTCTGGGATATTGCCTGAAAACTATGACGCACGTGTAAAGATATAACGTACGGACTTTATGTATGTATGTACTACATACAAAATAAAAAGAATAATACAAAATCTGTTAATACATATGTACATACTACGTACATACGTACTAGGAAAAATAATCAGTTATTTTCTTTTGAACATTACTTTTGAAAAATAATTGTTGCTCAACAAAATTCTCGCGTTTATTCAAATGCATAAAGATTTGTACACTTCCGTGGCCCCTGAGAGTAGTTCGCACAATGTCAAATGCATTTCTTATTTCGTTTTCACTAAATTTAGCAGGTCATTCCCCGGTTTCAGTTTCTTCTGGAGCGCTTTAGGGACTTCCCTGCAGCACGTGTGCTAGACCCATAAAAAAATGCTACTTGTCGAATGGCATCGCTTTTGGATCTCCATTTTGAAGTTATATGAATCGCCGCATCACATGAAATCGTGATTTTACTTTTTTAAGATTGGTACGTCAACTTATGACAGCGAGCGGCGGCAAATATTTGAAATTGAATTTTGAGCTACTTATTCCAAGGTTTATAATTAATTTGTACACCTAGTAATATGTTTTAATATTTTTCGTAGCGAAAACAGTGCTTTAACAGTATGAGATCTATGTAAGCAGGTCTTGATAATACCATTCAATCCATTTTTGCTTTATAGTACCATATGCACGGTTAAAGAATGCTTTTGCACTTTTATAGAATGTGTTTTATAATCTCTTCATATAATGAGTTAATGTAAGTAATTTTTTTATTTCCGACTTTCTCAATGTCCAGGACTCACAGCCATATGTGAGAATAGGAAAGATAAGACAATTTACCCATCTGATTTTCACTTGTTTGGATATGTGGTTGTCTTGCCAGATTTTCTTGAGCTTTTGCACAGCAACGTTTGTAAGAGCACACCTTCGACGGATCTCCCTCTCTACTGTAACTGCATTACTAATTAGGAATTCCAAGTACACATACTCACTAACAACTTCAAGGCGGTTAATTTGTATGACATCTGACATCGACAATCATAATTTTGGTTTTATTTATATTTAGTTCAAGTCCGAGTTTTACGCCTTCTTTTTCTATCCTCTTAAGTATTTGTAGTAATTCCTCTTCGCTTCCAGCCAGAAGAACCGTGTCATCTGCGAATCTCAAATAACTAATCATTTTACCGTTATCATTCAATTCCCTTCGCATGATATATTCGCCATATACATTGAAAAGTTTGGAAGATATTATGCAACTTTGCGTTACACCACAATGAGGTTGAAATTCTTTAGATTTTATACCATTAACAATAACATGGCACTTAGTATTGGCGTACAAATTTTTAATTAGACTTGTAAGATGGATAGGAACTCCCATTTTATTAAGTATTAACCAGAGCTCTGCCCATTTTACCTTATCAAAGGCTTTTCGATAGTCTAAAAAGCATAAATAAGAGTCGTTAAATTCGCGTGCTTTTTCAATTATTTGGCGAATGTTTAATAGTTGATCTCTGGTTCCCCGACCTTTTGAAAAGCTGGCTTGCTCTGGTGGGATTTGTGGTTGAATGTACATTTCTTAACGATCATTAATAATTTTCAGGAGGACTTTACTGGTATGAGAAATTAAAGTTATTGTGTGATAGTTGTCACAATTTGTAATAGATCCTTTTTTATCAAGAGTTTTTATAGAACATCTTGTCCAGTCTGCTGGACATTGTTGATTTTGTTACATAATTTATGGATCACTTCGATGCCCAGCTCTCCTATGACGTGGAGAACTCTACATACGAGGCTGGTTTGAAAAGTCCGTGCAAAAATAAAAACTACTTATGTGTTTGGGGTAAACCTTTTTATTTTTCGACATAGTCTCCTTTTAGGCTTATACACTTCGTCCAACGATGTTCTAGTTTGTTGATCCCTTCCGAATAATAGGATTTGTCCAAGTCTGCAAAATATCCATTAGTGTCTGCAATCACCATTTCTTCAAATTGGGGAACAAATAGTAGTCCGAGGGAGCCAAGTCTGGAGAATAGGGGGGATGTGAAACGAGTTGGAATCCTATTTCTATTAATTTGGGACCACAACTGCTGAGGTGTGTGCTGGTGCGTTGTCGTGATGGAAAAGGACTTTCTTGTGGGCCAATCGCGGACGTTTTTCTTGCAGCTCGGTTTCCAAACGCTCCAATAATGATGAATAATATTCACCTGTAATAGTTTTACCCTTTTCCAGATAGTCGATGAGGATTATCCCTTGCGAATCCCAAAAGACAGTCGCCATAACCTTTCCGGCCGAAGGAACGGTCTTCGCCTTTTTTGGTGCAGATTCCCCCTTGGTAACCCATTGTTTAGATTGTTGTTTGGTCTCAGGAGTATAGTAATGTATCCATGTTTCATCCACAGTGACGAAACGACGCTTAAAGTCCTCCGGATTCTTCTGGAACAGCTGCAAACCATCCTTGCAACACTTCACACGATTCCGTTTTTGGTCAAGCGTGAGCAATCGCGGCACCCATCTTGCGGATAGCTTTCTCATGTCCAAATGTTTATGCAAAATATTATGTACCCGTTCAGTCGAGATGCCCACAGCACTAGCAATCTCACGCACCTTAACTCTTCTGTCATCCATCACCATATCATGGATTTGATCAATGATTTCTGGAGTCGTAATCTCCACAGGCCGTCCAGAACGTTCAGCGTCACTTGTGCCCATATGGCCAGTCCGAAAATTTTGAAACCACTTATAAACTGTTCAAATCGAAGGTGCAGAGTCACCATAATGTTTATCAAGCTTCTCTTTAGTCTCCTGAGGCGTTTTGCCTTTCATAAAGTAATGTTTAATCACCACACGAAATTCTTTTTCGTCCATTTCTTGAAAATCACTCGACTTCCTTGATTCACACGAATGCCAAACACAAAGAAATAGACCAATATGGCTGAAACTTGGTGTGCGTTCATTCAAGAGATGCTACTAACTAAACATGACCTCGATACGCGCCGGTGGTGCCATCTCTCGGACTTTGCACGGACTTTTCAAACCAGCCTCGTAGGATAAAAAATCCCGAGAGATTTGAAGAAAAAACATTGTTTTTGCCAAAAATCGGGCTCTCTAAAATAAGCCCCAATTCCCATTCGACTTCTTCATTTGAGCCAAATTTCTGTTCCTGGAGCCACATTTTCAAATTTGGAAAGAGGCAATAATCGCTGGGAGCCAGATCTGGTGAATATGGCGGATGAAGCCTATAGCCTAATTAGTCCAATTTCGCCAGCGATTTTATGGACTTGTGAGTTAGTGCATTATCTTGATGAAAGAACACATTTTCCTCGCTAAACGCGGCCTTATTTTCTTGATTTTACCACTCAAATGGTCTAATAAATCAACATAATAGTCTCCAGTCATTGTTCGTCCCTTCTCAACGTCGATCGATATTATTCCATGCCATACCTGTAAAAACCTTTCCAGCTGATGGTCGTTTTCTTGAACATCAAAAAGAAATGTTTAATCAACACACGAAATTCTTTTTGTTCCATCAGACTAATAGGCAAGATGTCATGAAAATTTTACACGAATCTTCTGAGAGTTGACCCTAACTGAGATCATATGTTTTTTTTGTTTGTGCTGCCATCTCTCAGAAAGTCTCGAGACTTTTCACCCCTGCGACTTTAACCAAACATTAATAACGGGAAGTTTTCGGATATTAATTTGAACATTAATGTATTATTATAACCGTAACGTGTTAAAATAACGATCCCAATCTAGAAAACAACCTGTATAATCCGAAAAAAAAAACCACTTAAACCCAACATTCTTTACATTATGGGACAACAAAAAATCATCTTTGTAAATTTTCCGTTTGTGCGTAGGTAGCAAATTATTTTGGCCACGGGCCCGCCATATACGTATGTATATAATGAACATCAATTTACGGGGTAACCGACGGTAATTCACAAAATGCTCGTTTAGGTTAAAGTAATAAAGGACTGCCCTTTACTATCTACCCTATCTACAATCTATTCGTTCACATTCACGCCACTGCTTTGGGACCGATCGTTTAAAAGAAGCATTTAGGACAAGCGTACGTACGTCACGTTAAAAAGCAGCTTTAAGTCTACCATGTGTTGCAGTATTAACATTGTTTGTTTTTAATATATTTTTTTTGTATACTACTGTAAGATTTTGTTTTATAATGTTAAAACTAGCGACCCGACCGAGCTTCGCACGGGAGTTGTTATATTACTGTTTAACTCTTCATTATAATTAAGTGTAGACAAAAATAGCATGTCTAAAATACTCTTTTAGGATAGTTTAAAATATTTCTTTATGCACCACATTAAGTGTCTCTTCCCCGGGTGCCAGAGCAAATAGTCTTCGGGAAACATTCTATCCCAGGGGTGCTCAAACTTGAACTGCTGGCGATCTACCTCAATATTGTTAGACTACGATCGATCGACTCTGAGAGGCTGCAAGTAAGTGTGATACAGGATTGTCGTCTAGGTAGGGTGTATCGTGGCATAGATATTAGTTTTCTGCATAATATGCATTTTTTTAGTCAAGGTAAGTGTAGGTCTGCTCTAAAATATCAATAAAAAAACTCATAATTATTCAAAATTGCGAGTTTATTGGTTCTTACAAAACAAACGAGTTCTAGTGTCTAAACTTAACTAAAGAGTGACTTTGGATGTTGAAGCGTGGCACTGCATGTCCTCAGCATACTTTTCATAAGATGGTACGTAATTACCGAGTGCTAATCGCAAGCATGATGACATATGTTCGTCAGTTAGTCGATTGCGATATTTTGACTTAATTATCTTCATTTCAGAAAATGCAGACTCGCATAAGTAAGTTGACCCAAACATTGCCGTCAGTTGAAGGGCGATTTGCCTTAGATTCGGATATTTATCTTCAGATATAAAACACCAGAATTTTGTATCAGATGCTGTGGCTTTGAGATGTATATCTGACATAATCTGCACTAACTCATTTTCAACAGAACATGAGTCCATGTTAAACTGACTTGCTATTTCAGTAGCTAATTCCTCAATGTTTTTACACAAAAAAGGATAACTCATAAATGATGCGATATTTGCCAATTCACTGAAATCATAAAAACGTATTTCGAATTGGCCCAAAATATTCGATAATTCTGCCTCATAAATATCATAATTCAACTGAGGAATCCTTGCTTTCAAAGACGGAAAATTTTTCAGATCCTTTCTTTTCAGTTGATCTATCATAAGTTGCAATTTACTTTTGAATGCGTTTATTGCGCTAATCACCTTAATAATAGTTTTTCCTTTACCTTGAAGCTCCAAACTAATGGTGTTTAAATGCATTGTGATGTCTGTCAAAAATGCCAAATCAGTCAGCCATTTTCCGTTTTTCAGCATCTGAGTGTCATCACCTCTTTCGTCCAGAAAAGCTGTTATTTTGGGCAAAAATTCTTGAAACCTTTCTAGGAATTTTCTGCGACTCAACCACCTGACGTCCGTGTGAAGAACTAAATCAGTGTGTTCAGCTGACTCACTATCCTCCAACTGCAATTTAAAGAGCCGTCGTTGCAAGCTACGTGCACGGATAGAATTCACAATTTTTATGGCAATGCCCATAATCTCCTCCATGTTTAGAACTTTTGAACACAAAACTTGTTGATGTACAATGCAATGGAAGGAGAAAAATGAAGAAAAATCATCATTAGCTCGACACAATGCTACAAAACCGTTTTTGTTTCCAGTCATTGCTGGTGCTCCATCGGTTGTAATGCACACTAGTTTATATATTGGTAGCTTGTAGTTTGTTACAAAATTGAAGAAAACGTCATATATATCTTCGCCACGGGTCTTTCCTTTCAGAGGAATCATTGTGAAAAACTCTTCCTTAGCCGACATGTCATTGAATATCATTCGAATAAAAATACACAGCTGGGCAGTGTCTGTCATATCGGTGGATTCGTCGAACTGTAAAGAAAAGTATGTACATTCCATAATATCATGTTTTAGTTTATCTGCCATGTCCTGACTCATGACTTCAACACGCCTTGTGACATTCTGTCCTAATTGTGGATCGAATAAATTTTAGTAGTTTATTCATTACATTTTGTTTTAGTTACCTAAAACACAATCTGTGAATAGTTCTATATCGGAATTTTTTTCTCGAGATCGACTCAAAAAGCACTCGCGATCGACTTGTCGATCGCGATCGACCGTTTGAGCACCCCTGCCTTAAGGTATATGTTGTATGTATCCCTTTTGTAGTATTGAAGTTTTCTGTCCTGGCACATCCATTTTTTCATACCATGTTGTTGAGCTAACTTCGCTGCTTGACTATTGTTGTTCGTCTTAAGTTTGATATAGTTGGGGAACACTTCATATTTAAAGCACTGACTTAAGAACCATATATTCTGTGTACATACTTTAGTTTTTAAAATCAACTTAAAGTGCATGATGGCTAATTTCATTCATTGAATTCACAAAGTTTAGGTCTTTCACAAGTTGTCTGATTTGTTGCCCATCAAAAATACCCGCTTTCAATCTTTCTGTGCTTACTCCTGGAAAGAAAAGCAAAACATTCGCCGTTTTTGCGAAGGGCTTTTACAAACTGTTTCATAATGCCCAGTTTGATATGAAGTGGGGACAGTATAATGCGATCCCGATTTACTAAGGTCAAATTAATAACATTTTTGATACCAATCATCAGTTCCTCTCGTACTGACCACTTTTTTTGAGACCACTCACGTTGTTTGTCGCGGCTATCCCACAGACACATAAAAGATGGATATTTCGTGTATCCACCCTGTTGTCCGAGAAGAAAATTAATCATTTTTAAGTCTGCACGAATGAGCCAGTTGTGGTCTCGATACTTTCCGTTACTGAACAAATAGTTGTATACTCTTCTTTCATAGTAGTAAAGTGTGCAATAGGTATAGAACTATACTTGTTGCCGTTATAAAGTAGCACACACTTTAAGCTTCTCTTGATACTGTCTATAAAAAGACGCCAATCATTTGGTTAATATCGTTGTGAACTCATCTTCTTCAAAATACCTCTGACATCATTACAAAAAACTAAATCATTTTCTCTGGAAAAATATGGTAACAAATTTTTTTCTCGGATCCGATATAAAGTAATTCTGGTTGCTAGTGCAAGTAAATTTTTTCTTTTAAATGAGATGCCAAAATTTCAGAAGCTTCTTTTGACAAATTTAGATCCCTTACTAAGTCGTTCAATTCCTTTTGATTAAAAGGTTGAGCATCTGATGACTGACTACATGTAAAATCCGAATCAGTATTGCCCATTGTGTTGTTTTCAATTTCCATAAGATCTTGTTCTTCAGAGCATTTATATGATGCTCCTTGTGTCTCACCAGAGTATAGAAGAAGTCCTTGAACGGAGGGTCCGTTAGGATATGACCATTTATTTCCAGAATTTATAGCAGTCGTCATGGTGTTTTGAGGTTCCTGCCAAATCAACGGTGTTTTAAATTTGATAGAACTTCTTTTTCCATTTGACTATTGCCGCAGACATACAATTGAGTTCTGGTACATAATATGAGGTACCCATTGCTTGTCTTGATTGCACAATGTTATTTGAAAGTGGTTAAAATACGTAGTTTTAACGAAGTCCGAGATAGGGTTTCGATATTTTTCAAAGATGTATTCGCCACAAATATAGCAAAAACAATCTGGATTGTGTAAACAACGTCTGCTTGTCGAAGCCATATCTGAAATTAAAAAAATTATTATTCTGAGTCGCGTAGATCTTAAATAACCGGTCAAGTGCAAGTTGAACTTGCACAATTAGTGTTCCGTACGTTGATTGCTTTTAAAATAAAAAAAAATTGTTACAGAATGATCAGTGACTTCACAAAATACACCCCAAATGAGTTTTCAACAAAGTTTGTTTCCAATCTTTACTGAAATCTGATGACCTTGAAATTTTTGTTTTTTTTTTATATACCATATAAATTATTAAAGGTAATGCACTCGTGATAATTTTCGTTCAATCTACACCCCGTGGAGAATATTCCAGAATTTTTTTGAAATTTTTTGATAAGTACTTTTCGAGATAAGGCCCGGGACAGCGATTTTTCGCGAATTTTTAAAAATAATACAAAGAAAAGTGCGCGCAAGTATAATATTATATATACATTTTTTACTCGTATTTTCACAAGCTTTCATTTGACACCACACTCGATGACCTAGTAAAAAAATTTTTTTTTCACTTCCGACTTCACCCCCCAAAACTAACCCCTTAAGTCAAAATTTAATTCTCAAAACTACATGGCTCTGATGAGGCCATCAATTCCTATATTATTACCAAATTTCACCTTTCTATGTCAAATAGTTTCGGAGAAAATCGGGTGTGACAGACAGACAGACAGACAGATACCGAGGTGATCTTATAAGTGTTCCGTACGGAACACTAAAAACTGCGGGTGTCGTCTAAGTTAGACCGAAAATATTAAAAAACATGATCTATCAGAGAAAAAACTAATATCCAATTCGAAATCAGAACACTACAGTAATACTGCACTGACTTAGCCGTTACTTGATGAAGATCCATAATAACTAGGAATAAAAATTTAAACCGCCGACCAAATAAAAAACAAAAGTAATGAACATAACATAATTTTTACGAGAGCAGATAAAGGAAAAACTGTAATAGCTATAAAGAAACAAATTTATTTGAAAAAAACAATAGATTTCCTAAAACCAGACGTACTCAAATTCATCAACTTTGATCCAACAATAACTTTTTAAAAATTAATTAAAGATGTGCTAAAAGACGTAAGCATTTTTACAGAGAATGAAAAATTCAGACTTGTCTCGATGAACCCTCAAGCTCCAAAACTATATTCTCTTATTAAATTACATAAAAATAACTCACCAATTCGTCCGGTAGTTTCATACATAACAGCGCCAGCTTTTTCTTTATCAAATAAATTGATTGAGGTTTTGACAAAATATTGTAAATTCATACCTAAATATAGTATTAAAAATAGTAATGAATTGATAGCAAAAATTAATCCGTTAATTATACCAAGTAACTCCAGATTTATATCGTTTGATGTACAAAATCTTTTTCCTAGTATACCACCATCAGACGCTATAAATCTAGTCCAAAGATTACTCAATAAAAATAATGTTAACCCAATAATTAAACAAGAAATATTAGATATCTTAGCATCGTGCTTAGATCAGAATTATTTTGAATTTAACGATAACATTTACGTAAGTAAGAAAGATTTAATAATGGGAAACCCTCTTAGTCCAATTTTATTTGAAATTTTCATGGACCATTTAGAAGAACAAATCAGTAATTCTCATCTTTTTAAAAATTTCTTTTATTGGTACCGGTATGTAGATGATATATTGACTTGCTTTACAGGCCCAGGTCGACAATTAAAACTTTTTCTAGATTATATTAACCAACTTCATAATAATATTACTTTTACAACAGAAATAGAAACAAATAAATCGATTAATTTCCTAGATTTAAAAATATCAAAGAAAATGAATAAACACGATTTTAAAATCTTCCATAAACTAACATACTCAGATATAACTATACACGCTAATTCTAACCACCCGTTCACACATAAAATCTCGGCTTATAATAGTTTCATCCATAGACTACTAAATACACCATTAACGGAAGAAAATTTTCAGAAAGAATTACATATTATAAAACAAATTAGTATAAACAATGGATACAGTAGCGATTTCGTAGATAATGTTTTAATGAAAAAACAATTTAAAAGAGCAATAGGACTGGTGTACCCGTACAAACAACTAAACAAAGAAAAATTTCATACACTCACCTATACCGGAAAACTAACTAATAAAATTCAAAATTTTTTCCATAGAAATCATGTAAATATCGCTTTCCGTACAAATAACACATTATCTCGATATATTAAAAATAATAAAAGCAAAACAAAAAAAGAAAATAAATCGGGGGTTTACGAATTATGCTGTGGCAGTTGCAATAAAACGTATATAGGACAAACAGGCAGACCTTTTTATAAAAGAATAAACGAACATAAACATAGCTTTAGAATGAAAAATAACAAATCTCATTACGCCAAACATTTAACAGAGGAAAAGCATACATTCAATGAAGATTTCAAAATTCGCAAAACGGAAAGAAAGGAAAATTACTGGATTGTTTAGAACAGGTAGAAATTAATCAGAAAAAAAATCCTCAGGTCTATTACTCAACGATCAATTAGATGGGGGAGGGTCTCCTTTATTGAACTTATTCTAGGTATTAAGGTAAATATTGTTAATGAATTTAGTACTTCTAATTAGGTAAACTATGTATTCTGAAACATACTTTGTTAGTTAATTTACATCGCACTACAGTAAGCCCAAAGCTAAGAAAAAAATCAAAAATTATTTGTTGACCAGTGTTATTTATTTATTACTGGATAAATGAATTTAAATGTGACGGTAAAAGCACTGCAGATGCTGCTTTCTTTTAAAGAAATGGTCAATAGTAATTTTGGAGCAATTTACGCGTTTTCAATTACAAACGATCTAACACAACTACATTCATTTTTTTTTTAGTTCACTAAACCGTCGGCATATAGTTGCTTTCGACAGAGCAGATGTGTCATAATACTTCCCAAGCCATTCTTGGCGTCTGGCTGTATTTTTTCCCACCAAAAAATGTCATGAAAATTTTACACAAATCTTCTGAGTATTGACATTAACTGAAAATCATATGGTTTCTTTTTTTATGCTCTTATCTCGAGTCTTGAGAAATCCCAGGTTAGCGACATGTCTCAAGGATCGCCGGGGTATATTTTTGAAAAGATATACTTAATCTTTATGCCTTTCCACCCCTTATTAAGTGTGTAAGGCCCGTGGAGTTGAGATATTCTATATCTGTCTTTTCCATATTTCTTTCTATATCCTTCCATCCTGTTTAAATTGCCGATTGCCTTTTTTATTTCTTCTGTATTAGTTTCTTCTGTTTGTGTGAGTTCTGTATCTTGTTCCCGTATTATGTCTCTATGTTGATTTTTGTATGCTTTTCCTTCTAATTTTTTTGTATCCATTTCCTTTCCTCTCTGTTTCAGTGATTCCTACATAGTACATTTTTTGTTCATCTGTCAATTCATCCTCTTTTCCATTTATACCCCTATTATTCCGTGTTCTCATTCTAAAAACTCGATAATTATTTTCCATTTCTTTCTTCCTATCTATTTATTATCTTCTTATTTGTATTCATTTTACTATTCCTCTCTTCCGTATCCTTTATCTTTGCCAGGCTCGTCGTCAATCTACCTATCTCTCTCCTTTTTCTCAGTTTTTTGTCTTGATGGTCGTAGTATTCTTTGTTTGTTCTTTCAGTGTTTCTTCCTCAATGCCCCATTTATATTCTCTTCCTTCGATTACGATTTTTTGATATCCTATTTTCATCCTTTTTCCATTCTTTCTCTCGTTCTCTGCTATATGCTTCAATTTATTTTGAATTTCGCGTTCATCTCTTGTTAACTCGTTGTTTATATAAACTCTCTCTCTTAGGTTTCTCAGTTTATTTTTATTTTTCATTACAGCTTTCCCGTGTTTCTTGTATATCGTCACTCCTATTTTTATCACATCTTTAATCTGTACTTTTATGTCCATACTCCTCTCCATAAAACGTTCTACATCCATTTTCAGATCTGGTTGGCTATTCGCTCCAAAACTCATTCCCGATATTATAATATTATTCCTTACGTTGTCTTTTTCCAGTCTACTCATCTTCAGGTCCATACTTCTCATGTTTTTTCTCTAATTATCTTATTTTCCTCTTTCAATACCTCCTTCTCCTATTTTAGTTCCTTCAACTCTCGTTGGTATCTCTTCTGATCTTGTTTTATATCCTTTACATCTGACATTAGCTTTCCGATCATTTCTATCAAATTGTCTATCTTATCTACTCTTTCGTTTTTCTATTTCTATGGTATTCTTATCAGCTTTTTACTCTTCTTGAATAATCCCATTGGCTCTTCTTTTTCCGCGACTCTTCCTCTTTTCGAGTCTCCTGAGGTATAATCATCGCTATACATTGTTCTTTCTGTTATAAAAACTTTACCTGTGTTCCTCGTATATTCCATTTTCAAACACAGGAGAAAAAGAAAAAAATTGTTGTTTATATTTCTTATCACCGTAAACAGTAAAATGATCAAGGTCGTCGCTTATCGTTTCGTTAGCTTCATACAATTTCACAAAATTATTCTCATAAATCTCCAAATTTTGTACTTATTGTCTTAATCTAACACTACACTCTGCTTTATTTCTAGTCCCTCTCGTTTGCAATCGACAAAATAATTAAATAAGTCGAAACGCTACCGTAATAATGCTCGTTGAACGAGTTGACTATTGCCGGGCGTTCGATTCACGTGTACACACATCACGATCCGAAACTCAACCCCTTTAAAGGATATAAAAGTATTTAATAATAATAATAATAATTAAAGGTCTTTATTTTTAACTCGGCGAAGTCCCGTTAAGAACTGCTCATTTCAACCGAGCCAGTAGCTAAGCATACAAGATACAAAAAAATAAAAAAACAAATATAAAAATACAAATTCAATAATGCAACATTCAAGTAATGCCTAAATACTAAATAAAAATACATCAGACGGGATATATTTCAGGGAGACTCGCTCAGCGCTCTATGGTTTTGCCTCTGTCTCAATCCACTCTCAAATATACTAAACGGAACAGAGCATGGCTTCAATATCAGCCACCAAAAAGTGAATCAACATAAAATAAACCACCTCCTATATATGGATGACATAAAACTCTACGCTGCCATAAAAACACAGCTGAAAGAACTGCTCAAAATCACAGAAATATTCACCTTAGATGTCAATATGGAATTTCGTTTTACTTATACGAAAATGCAAAGTGCTCCACATCAACAAAGGCCAATGGAAGTGCCACCATGAGACAGAAACCATCAACAATGAAACACTCGATAACATGTTCAACAAAGAAACATATAAATATCTAGGCTTCCAATAAAGCACCAAACTCAACCACACTCACATCAAAACAGAGCTCAGAATCGAATTCAAAAACAAAGTGACGGAACTTTTACAAACAAAACTCAACTCTAAGAATCTTACTAAAGCCATCAACACGTTCGCTATACCTATACTCACATATTCATTTGGTATCATCAAATGGTCACAAACAGACTTAGAAAATATTCACATCCTTATACGATCTCAATTCACTAAATACAGGAAATTACACCCCAACGCATGCAAAGAAAGACTTACCATCGAGAGGAAGGCAGGAGGAAGAGGAATTATAGACATCAGATCATTACACACAAAACAAATACAAGCACTTAGGAAATTCCTTCACAGCAAGCAAACCAGCCTCCGCACAGCGACAGTGAAAGCAGACAAGAACTACACACCTCTCCACTTATCCCGGGCAGACCACTCAGCAGACACACATAGTCATACCCAATTACAACAGGAAAAGATGAAAACGTGGTCAGAGAAAACACTCCACGGAAAACACAGATACCACATAGAACAAGACCACGTAAATAAAAAAGAATCATACACCTGGTTACAGGATGGGCAGCTATTCCCTGAAACAGAAGGCTTCGTACTTACCATCCAGGATAAAGTCATATTAACTAGAAACTACCAGAAGCATATCATCAAAGACCCAACTATTACAGAAGGCAGATGCAGGAAATGCCACCAACAGAAAGAAACGATCGAGCACATAACAAGCGGATGTAAAATATTAACCGGAACGGAGTACACAGCCAGGCATGACTCAGCAGCAAAAGTAGTTCACTAAGCACTAGCCACAACATACAAGCTCATAGAAAACACAGATCCCTACTATAAATACATACCAACATCCGTACTTGAAAATAAAGATTACAAACTCTACTGGGACATCAGTATCCATACAGATAAAACAGTCTCCGCCAATAGACCCGATATTACTTTTCAGTGCAAAAAAGAAAAAGTCACCTATCTAATTGACATAGCGGTCCCCAACGACAACCCCAACGGTCCCCAACATCCAAACGAAATACACAGAAAAAATTTCCAAATACACAGACCTTGCAACGGAAATAAAAAGGCTATGGAAACAAGAAAAAGTCATCATTGTCCCCCTCATTATATCAGCTACAGGCCTTACACCAATAACATTCACACCACACTTAGTACAATTAGGACTCAACACAAACATACATAAAAACATTCAGAAGTCAGTGATTTTGAAAACATGTAACATTGTCAGGTCATTGCTTAATACACAATGGTAATACCGTTTGGGCAGACTTGGCTTGGGCCCGTCAACCAAACATGGAACTACATTGACTAAATGTGAGAAAGAAATTTTTTGTATAATAATAATAATAAAAGGTCTTTATTTTTAACTCGGCGAAGTCCAGTTAAGAACTGCTCATCTCAACCGAGCCAGTAGCTAAGCATACAAGATACAAACAAATAAAAAAACAAATATAAAAATACAATTTCAATAAAGCAACATTCAAGTAATGCCTAAATACTAAATAAAAATACATACAATAACATTACATCATTATAGAGAAAAGAAAATAATAATA
>CM032449.1:220888073-220953073 GCA_019049505.1 Pachyrhynchus sulphureomaculatus
CGCAGCAGATATGTGTTGCCAAATATAAATAAATTTACTTATTCTTGGTAGTTTGTAAGGTTTGTAATTAAGGTCATAGTGTGGCTTTAGCATCAAAATACATTATTATTGCATGCATTGTTATTTGTATGAGAGGGGGGAGGCGTGATGAAAATTATGTTTGAAAGTCGGGTCGCAAATACTGAAAGGTAGAGAAACGCTGCCGTAAAGTGAAATTGCGTGAGATAGCCGACACCATAAAGATATCAAAAGAACGTGTTGGTCATATTTTACATGAACATTTGTGCATGAGAAAGCTCTGTTCGAAATAGGTACCGCGTTTTTCTCACAGTAGACCAAAAAGAATAAAGTCTTAATGATTCTGAGCGCTGTTTGGACTTGTTTAAGCGCAATAAAAAGTTTTTTTTTTTTTTCATGCGATATGTGACAGTGGATGAAACATGGATCCACTACTACACTCCAGACTCAAATTGGCAGTCAGCTAAGCGAACAGCAGTCGGTGAAAGCTGCCCAAAGCAACCAAATACCCAACAGTCGACTGAGAAAGTTTTGGCCTCTATATTTTGGGATGCGCTTGGAATAATTGTTGTTGTTGTTGTTTTAATTGGTCAGAGCGCATCGACTGCTAAGGTCATTTAACGCCCCACATTAGATGTATTTTATAATTATATAGTTATTTTTAGTTCTTTTAGGTATTTGAAAATATTTTCTTTGATTGATGTGAATTTCTCGATGTTCTGTTTAATTGAGTGAGGAATGTTATATTTAATTCTCAGATGAAGGGAGTGGTCTGCTTCAAATATGTGTTTGACTGTCAGAATGGAACTGCATACATCAGACTTCGGCAATGGTTCTTTTTTTTAGGAGATATGAGTGGGTTTGGTAAGAATGACCTATGGCCAATCTTCTCAGCAAGACATTGTCGGATCTTTTGTTATTTGAATTATGTAGAGGAGGGAATACGTGAGGTTTATCGGCCATAGTTTGTTTTCATTATTCTCCAAGTCCCACTCCAGTTGGAATAAAATCTCTTTTAATTGAGCATAGCATCTTTGTAAAATCATTACTATTATTTTCCCCCGAGAAAGGAGAGTTCCGCTTGTTGCTGCCCTTTTAGCCTCTCTATCGGCCATGTCGTTACCTCCAATGTTCATGTGCCCAGGGATCCACAAGAATGAAATTTCAATATCTCTCAATTTAGCTACATATAGGAGATCGTTGATTTGACTTAAGTAAGTACTATTGACTTTATTAGAGATAATGAGTTTTTTAGCGAACTCAAGGAATCAGAGGCTATAAGAAATTTGTTTATCCCTTGGGCAGTGGCTATAGTAGATTTAAGTGCTTCCTTGATGGCGAACAGTTCTGCTGTGAAAATGGAGTTGTAGGGGTAAAGTTTAAAACGTTTTATGACTTTGTCATGTATATAAGCGGCTCCCACTCCCTGATCCGATTTAGAACCGTCGGTATATAAGATAGAGTGATTAGGATATTGAGAATGTATTCTTTCGAGAAATTCCGACTTGATTTCTAATGGGTTTTTTGTCTTTTACCTTATTGGAATGAAGATGAAAATCCACCTTAGGGGGTGGGGACCTCCAAGGTGGGAAGCTGTTCCAGAAAGGGTAGTCGAATTTTGGCGGGGAGAGATTATGTAATAACATGAACTTGTTTATTCTGTTGTGAATTGAGTTTTTTGGAGCTATCATGTTGGGACGATGAGAATTTGTTAAGTTAATTGTCCTTTTTGTATGGGATTTCTGGAGGGAGGATGCGTAGAATTTCATTAAGGAGTGTTGCCTATCTAGATAGAGTGGAGGAGTTGATGATATACACTGAATGCTTGCAATTGGCGATGTTCTGAAGGCTCCTGTAGCCAGTCTCAATGCTTGATTTTGAATTGGGTTTAGTGATTTTTTTTATTCCTTGGATGCTGAGTCATATAGAAAATCTCCATATCTCAGTTTGGGTAATATCAACGACTTATATAGTTTCATAAGCGTAGGAAAGTCGGCACCCCATTTAGTGCTACACAAAGATTTTAATAAGTTTAGATCCTGACTATGCTGAGAAGAAAAAAACCATTAATTGCGAATATTATATAAAGTTATTGATGCGTTTAAAGGCAGAAATCGCAAAGAAACCGCCCCAAATGAACAAGGGAAAACTGCTCTTTCATCAAGACAATGCATCGTGTCACAAGACAATGATTACTATGGCAAAATTGCATGAATTGAAGTTCGAATTCTTCCACCGTATTCTCTAGATTTGGCCCCTAGCGACTATTATCTATTCGCAGACCTGAAAGAAATGCTCGAGGGAAAGAGATTTGGTTCCAATACCAACTGAGGCCTATTTTGAAGACTAACACAAACCCTTCTACAAGAAAGGTATAGAAACTACTCAGTATATATCACCACCACACCAAACACTTTATTTTTGTGTGTAGTGATATATACTGAGTAGTATCATTGTGCCAAAGATTCCACATTCCCAACTTAGGTATAGAAACGTTAGAACTAATTGTATCGTTTTTGAAGGAGACTATATTGATTAACTGAAGTGTCCGTTACTTTGTGACTGTACATTAAAAATAAATGAAAAAGTTTATTTACTTTGTTAAACAAATCACTGTATTAAAACTTTCTGTGTCGTGACCGCGGTTTCGTAGATGATTCTACATTTTCAAACGTATTAACCTTAAAACTATGATTACAGGGGTTTGTAAAGCAGGCTAATTTATATATTTTATAATAGGTCATATTGACTATATTGATGAATAAAGTAGAATTTCGCAAAAAAAAAATGTGTTTTAAGTAGCTAGACCAAAAACTTCTCCGCCTATATGTTATATATTTGGATTGAAGTCAAATAAATAAATAAATAAAAACCAGCTGCCAGTCGGACTTTCGCAGTTCGTATTCCCTACAGTGATTGCTTTTAAAATAAAATTTTTTGTTATGGAGGTATGTATAAAATGATCAGTGATACATCCCTAATGAGTTTTCAAAAATCAGTATCTAAGATTCGGACACAAACTTTTCTATGATGGCTAAAAAAGTCCTCTACAACGTGAGCTTCTATATCACTAGGAAATTTGCAAAATACATTATCTATTAAGGTTATATCTCTAGTAAAACTAGTATCTTTTCTCTAAAATTATATAAAAACAACACTATGTTTTAATTTCCAATATATTTAAAGTCACTTGACAATTGTTTCACCATACAATGGCTTCTTCAGAAGTGAATAAGAAAGAAGGATCTATAAGCAATTTCAATATCTATTACTTTGAGATATATGTTGTTATCCCTTTTACTGTTTTGTATTTTCATATCTTCAAGTGCCCATCTTTTAAGTCCAGTTTGTTGTGCAATTTTACTGGCTTTAGACTGATTATTTGTTTTAAGGATAGAAACTCTGAACTGTGTACACTGTTTTAAAAACCAAATATTCTGTGTGCAAATTCTAGTTTTCAGTAGCAGTTTAAAATACCATAAGGCTAAAAAGCTCGTTGAAGCTTCAATAACATCTTTGATTGTGTTAGCCGATACTTGTTGGAAATCCATAATAAAATTATATAAAAACAACACTATGTTTTAATTTCCAATATATTTAAAGTCACTTGAGAATTGTTTCACCATACAATGGCTTCTTCAGAAGTAAATAGGAAAGAAGAAGTATATTTACTTCTGAAGAAGCCATTGTATGATGTCACAATTGTCAAATGGCTTTAAATATACTAGAAATTAAAACATACAGTCCTTAGCCAAATTATTAGACGCACTGTATTTTTTTTGGTAATTTTATGTTTCTTAAGAGTTTTTATGCAATAATGGTATATTTAAACTACAATATTATTGATTTTTATTTAAAAGACTTGTTGTAGACTACATATTTGTATTTATTTTTAACATATGGCAACACTGTGTTGACAAAGTGATACACGAACGTAAATAAGTACAAACCTGTATCAGTCGCGATCGGAATCGAGTCAGGTACGGACGTGTTTCTGTGGCTTTATGGACTGTGATTGTTTGTTTAACAGTTTTATACTACTCAGTTATTAGTTTATTTTGTATGCAGTGTTTTAAAAAAAGTAATTGGACTATTTTCATTATGGGTAGAAAAGGCGATCTTTCACCACGTAAAAAAGCTGAAGTGAAGGCCCTTGTGATTGCGAAAACATTTACAAACCGAGAAATATCACGAAGATTGGAGGTTTCTGAAGCTAGTGTACGGCGCATAAAAAAGAAAATTGAGTCAGGGAAGGAATTAAGCCCGAAAAGAAAGAAAAGATGCGGTAGAAAACCAATTTTCACTCCACGGTCAGAGAGATGTTTGAAGAAAATTTGTGTAGAAAACAGATTTGCAACCACAAAGGTAATAAAATCACAACTCCAGGATGCTAGCGTAAATGCTTCTGAGCGCACTGTTCGAAGAAAATTGAAAGAATTAGATTTTTAAGGCCTGTCGCCCCGCCAGGAAGCCCAAGTTAACAGCTGCAATGAAAGCAAAGCGCCTGAAGTGGGCCAAACAATGGCAAGACAAAGATGTGGACTTCTGGAGATCGGTAAAGACACAGTAATTTAATCAATAATTGATACATTATTATCATTTTCAGTTAAATAAAGCAAATAAACATGGAAGTTTATATATTTTTCCTATTTTTGACAGGTCTGTTTCAGTGACGAAAGCACATTCGAAATTTTGCAGAATAAAGCTCAGTATGTGCGTCGTCGTCATGGAGAAAAGTTTCATCCTGATCGTGTCGTCCCGACGGTTAAACATCCCACCAAAGTGATGATTTGGTCAGTCATCAGCGGCAAGGGCACTGGACGTCTGTACGTTGTCAAAGGAATAATGAGGCAAGATCAGTACAAAGAAGTATTACAAAATCGGTTGATTCCGCAACTCAGAGAATGGTTTCCAAATGGGGAACCATTCACTTTCATGCAAGATGGAGCTCCCTGCCACACTGCTCGGTCTGTTAAAGCTTTTTTGGCAGAAAAAAAATATCCCTCTGTTGGATTGGCCCCATTGAAAATGTGTGGGAGCTGATGAAAAGAGAAGTGGCTAAAGATGTGATTACCAACAAAACCCAGCTCCTAGAAAAGATAGAGATAGAGATATATGAGAGAGAGAGATATATGCAGGAGACAGTACAATCTTGCATTGATAGCATGCCGCGCAGAATTAAAGCTTTGATAGCGGCTAAAGGTGGCTCAACTAAATATTGACTTTTACTAACATTAATTTCACTTTTTCTTTAAAACTTAATAAACTTATGCTTTTCTAAATTAATGCTGTTTTATTTATGTCAAATAAATAGGTAATTGATTGGATAATATAAAAATCAAATCAATTTAAATAATAAAACGGTACAATATCACTCGGTAATTAATATTTTACATGAAATCTTGCAGTGCGTCTAATAATTTGGCCAGGGACTGTAGTGTTGTTTTTATATAATTTTATTATGAATTTCCAACAAGTATCGGCTAACACAATTAAAGATATCTTTTCTCTTTTACAGAAGCCCAATGGTATTCAAATATTTTTAAAAATACCAGATAAATTATCAGAAATTTAATTTACACCTTATGGAGAATATTCCAGAATTTTTTCGAAATTTCTCGATTAGTACTCTTAGATACAGCGTGGGGGAACAACGTTTGATGGCAATTTTTTTTTTTTTTAATAATATAAAGAAAAGTTTGTGTGGGGTACTACATCATATACAGTGGCGTACAAAAGTATGGAAACATTTAAATTCCCATCTCTAGTCTTAACATTTAAACGGTTTACAATTACAATATTTATTTATTAATCGTGTGCATGCTAACAAACATTTCGAAGGCTAAAACAGTTATTGTTTATTAGAAATGTGCTTAGTTTTTAACGTAACAAAATTATGCACAAACAAAAGTAGGAAAACATTTTTTTTATAAGACGACTAAGATGTCGAAAATATTTAATATTTAGTGGGATATCCTTTTGCATCAATCACTGCTTGACATCTTCTGCCCATAGAGTCAATAAGCCTAGCACAAAAATCCGATGATATTTTTCCCATTCTTGTTTTAATGCGATGCGATGCGTCCTGGTTTTTTATATTTCTTTTCCTAATTTGTTTATCCAGATAGGGCCAAAGATTCTCTATCGGGTTCAAATCAGGTGATTGTGAAGGCCAGCGCATCACCCGAATCCTTTGTTCAGAAAACCAATTCTTGGCCAAGCGAGATGTGTGTTTTGGGTCATTGTCTTGTTGAAAAATCCATGACGGTGGCAAATCTTCATAAGGAATCAAATTATTTTCCGATATGTCAAGATACATTTGAGCATCCATTCTGCTATTTATCTTTGCCAATGGCCCCGTACCAGACCGTCGAAAACAACCCCATACCATGATATTTCCACCGCTATATTTGGCAGTAGGTACAAGGTATTTTGGGTCATATCTTAGACCAACTGGTCTTCTTACATAACCAGTAGAATCACTTCCAAAGAGATTGAACCTACTTTCGTCACTAAAGATTACTAGAGACCACTGAATTTGAGTCCAGTCTTTATGTTCCTTAGCAAATTTCAATCTCTTTTCTGTGACGCTTTGTAAGGAGTGGCTTTTTAACAGCACGCCTACCATAAAGATTTTCAGATAACAGAGGACGCCTAGTAGTCATGTCTGACACCAGTACACCCTGATATTCCTGCCTCAGTTCTTTATTAATATCAACAGCAGTTTTCTTGGGATCATTTTTCACTTTTCGAATTATAATTGTATTTACTCTCTTACTTGTTTTTCGAGATCTACCACTTTTAATGTCGGATCAACAGTGCCCCTTCTCGAAAACTTCTTAACAGTTTTGCTGACAGTGCCCCTATGCATGTTTAAAGATTTTGCTATTTCAATTTGCTTCTTTCCACTTTGATACAGAGAAATAATCTGAACTGTAATATTTGCACTTTGGCTTTTTGGCAAAAACCGCACTCTTAAACAATGCTACTAAATGACTTCGCATCAACAATAACGTACTCTTAAAGCAGAATGATATAATTATTTCAATGCTTTCGATAGGAACAAAACGCGTTTCTTAAAAACCTTATCTACCAGAGAAGGTAACAAAGTTAGTTAGTCAATAATAAAATTCTACGTGTATAAAGAAATTGTCAACAAAACAAGACTAAGTTGGGAATGTGGAATCTTTGGCACAATGATACTACTCAGAATATATCACCACTACACCAAACACTTTATTTTTGCATCAGGAGCGTTATATGTCCCAATTAAGTAGTCAATCATCGCTCCTGATGAAGCTAACATGGTTAGCGAAACGCGTGTCGAGTGCAAAAAATAAAGTGTTTGGTGTAGTGGTGATATATACTGAGTACTAACAAAACAAGACTAGTTTTTTTATTCCTAAAGGATAGTATTTTATATTTTTGATTAAGAAAATGTTTCCATACTTTTTTTCGCCACTGTATATTTTCGAATTCGTGTTTTCACAAGCTTTCATTTCACACCCCACTCGATGACTTTGAAATTTTTATTTTCGCTTCCGATTTCACTCCCCAAAACTAACCGCTTAAATGAAAATTTAAATTTCAAAACTACACGACTGCGATTAGGCCATGAATTCCTATATTTATGACAAATTTCAAAAATAGTTTCGGTACGGAACACTGCAAATAAAATTTTGGCGATTTTTTTTCACGACCGTATTAACTTTTTTACCCATAATTTTTTTTTTTGCAGGATTCGGGGGGGTCGGAGTTCCTGTTACGTTAAAAGTGGATCCTCATGGATTTTTCTTATACTGGGTGGATCAAAATCACGAAATGGATTTGCTGGATATGGCACACGTCAGAGATACTAGAACAGGAAGATACGCCAAAATTCCAAAGGTAAGTAAGTAGTTTAATGTACGATTTAGTGTAAAAAATATGTACTTTGTGATCCGTATGAAAATTACGTGTACAAACACATAATTAACTTGGTTAGATAGAAAAAAAAACAAACAATTAGTGACATTATTACCAGTTTTATCGGGAAGGGTGATTGCGATATCATAGTAAATCAATAATTATAATAGAATGCATATTAAGCTTCATAATTATTTTAATTATGTTTGTTAAATGTAGGAAAATGAGTATCATGTGTAATTAATTTTTTTCATCAACTTAACGGAAATAATATTTATATTCTCGTGAAAGACAATTTACAGACAGGTTAGAACTAAAAGAATAAGTAATAAATTCTCGCCGCTTAATAATTACCCGGCTCCACAACGTTTACTCTTTCCAAGAAATAAAACATAATAAAGTAAATTAGTTCAATTTAAAAAGTGATTTAATCAAATTGTAGAGGGGAATAGGCTGTGTCGTTACTAGGGTGGGGGCACGGGGCACATGCCTCTTTGTTGTTCCAGATCAGCTCTTCTTTAGAAGATTCGTGTAAAATTTTCATGACATTCCGTCTATTAGTTTAGGAGCAGCAGTTCGAGTGATACTAGTTTTGATTTTTGCAAAACGATAGAACAAAAAGAATTTCGTGTGTTGATCAAACATTACTTTTTGATGGGAAAAATTACGGTCAGAACCCAAGAAGTGTTATGGCACACTTGCTCCGTCGGAAACAACTATATGTAGATGGATTGGTCAACTGAAATACGGTTGTACAAGCACGCACCGCTGATGTACCGTGTTCCGGACGTCCAAATGAGGCAGTCACTCTAAAGAACACAAAAAAAACACCAGCATATTTTTCTAAATAATAATAATAATAATAACACACCAAATCAACAAAGCCATTCTACAACCACACACATTTCCCACTTTCCTTACACAAGGAATAACACATGTTAAACCCAAAAGCTCATACACCACAAACCCGTTAAACTACCGACCTATCACCTGTCTTCCAACCCTATACAAGATCATCACAGCCACAATTTCCAAGAAAATAGAACAACACCTAATAGACAACAATATTCTCACAGAAGAGCAGAAGGGATGCAGGAAAAATAGTCGAGGATGCAAAGAGCAGCTGATCATAGATAGCGTGATTGTGGGGCAAACCAGAAAAGAACACAGAAACCTTGACATCGGTTACATAGACTATAAAAAAGCCTTCGACTACATACCCCACAGCTGGTTAATTAGAGCCCTAGAAATCTATAAAATCAACCAACACCTCAGGCAATTTCTAGCGCAAATTATGAAAACATAGAAAACCAAAATACGCCTAGAAACACAAACCGAACGCATCCAAACAGAAGAGCTGTACATCAGACGTGGTATATTTCAGGGAGACTCGCTCAGCGCTCTATGGTTTTGCCTCTGTCTCAATCCACTCTCAAATATACTAAACAGAACAGAGCATGGCTTCAATATCAGACATCAAAAAGTGAATCAACATAAAATAAACCACCTCCTATATATGGATGACATAAAACTCTACGCTGCCACAAAAACACAGCTGAAAGAACTCCTCAAAATCACAGAAATATTCACCTTAGATGTCAATATGGAATTTGGTATAAGTAAATGCAAAGTGCTCCACATCAACAAAAGCCAATGGAAGTGCCACCATGAGACAAAAACCATCAACAATGAAACACTCGATAACATGTTCGCCAAAGAAACATACAAATATCTAGGCTTCCAACAAAGCACCAAACTCAACCACACTCACATCAAGATAGAGCTCAGAACCGAATTCAAAAACAGACTGACGAAACTTTTACAAACAAAACTCAACTCTAAGAATCTTACTAAAGCCATCAACACGTTCGCTATACCTATACTCACATATTCATTTGGTATCATCAAATGGTCACAAACAGACATAGAAAATATTCACATCCTTATACGATCTTAATTCACTAAATAGAGGAAATTAAACCCCAACGCATGC
The DNA here is from genome assembly GCA_019049505.1 of Pachyrhynchus sulphureomaculatus. Taxonomy (NCBI): domain Eukaryota; kingdom Metazoa; phylum Arthropoda; class Insecta; order Coleoptera; family Curculionidae; genus Pachyrhynchus; species Pachyrhynchus sulphureomaculatus. The sequence goes on from CM032449.1 coordinate 220,897,990, forward strand.
AAAGAAAGACTTACCATCGAGAGGAAGGCAGGAGGAAGAGGAATTATAGACATCAGATCATTACATACAAAACAAATACAAGCACTTAGGAAATTCTTTCACAGCAAGCAAACGAGCATCCACACAGCGACAGTGAAAGCAGACAAAAACTACACACCTCTCGACTTATCCCGGGCAGACCACTCAGCAGACACACACAGTTACACCCAATTACAACAGGAAAAGATGAAAACGTGGACAGAGAAAACACTCCACGGAAAACACAGATACCACATAGAACAAGACCACTTAAATAAAAAACAATCATACACCTGGTTACAGGATGGGCAGCTATTCCCTGAAACAGAAGGCTTCTTACTTGCCATACAGGATAAAGTCATATTAACCAGAAACTACCAAAAGCATATCATCAAAGACCCAACTATTACAGAAGACAGATGCAGGAAATGACACCAGCAGAAAGAAATTATCGAGCACATAACAGGCGGATGTAAAATTTTAGCCGGAACAGAATACACAACCAGACATGCCTCAGCTGCCAAAGTAGTTCACCAAGCACTAGCCACAATATACAAACTCATAGAAAACACAAATCCCTACTACAAATACACACCAACATCCATACTTGAAAATAAAGATTACAAGCTCTACTGGGACATCAGCATCCATACAGATAAAACAGTCTCCGCCAATAGACCCGATATTACTTTTCAGTGCAAAAGAGGAAAAGTCACCTATCTAATTGACATAGCGGTCCCCAACGACACAAACATCCAAACGAAATACACAGAAAAAGTTTCCAAATACACAGACCTTGCAACGGAAATAAAAAGGCTATGGAAACAAGAAAAAGTCATCATTGTCCCCCTCATTATATCAGTCACAGGCCTTACACCAATAACATTCACACCACACTTAGTACAATTAAGACTCAACACAAACATACACAAAAACATTCAGAAGTCAGTGATTTTGAAAACATGTAACATTGTCAGGTCATTCCTTAATACACAATGGTAATGCGTTTGTGCTGACTTGGCTTTGGCCCGTCAGCCAAACATGGAACCACATTGACCAAATGTGAGAAAGAAGAACTTTTTTGTAATAATAATAATTTAATTTCCTCTTTTCTGCAAAACAACATTAATATTACATTTTACATTATACATTTCATTATTTCTGCTACAAAAAGAAGAAAAAGGAGCTGAAAACAATTAAAAACTGTTCAAAGTTCAACCCATGTAAACTACATCATCTAGCATAAATGTTCATGAATTAAAGAAAATAATAAAATTAAACGAGATGGAGAGAAAGGGAGAGAAAGAGAGAGAAATGCGACAAAAATTAACCTAATTAATTAATTGATTTAAAATACTTTTTATCCGCTTTCTAAATATCTAAGGTTTAAGGGTTTTTAAAGCAACAGGTACGGTATTATAAAGTTTATAAATATTGTAGGAAAAGCTTCTTTTAAAAAGAGCCGTTCGGTGAGGTGGTGGAGATATGAGACCACCAAATCTTAAATTCAACCTATGAACGTCTGTTCTATAAATAGTTTTATTTGTTAGTTATGGTGGGCAGTTATTAACAACAAAAACATGAAACATTACCAAAGAATGTAGTCTACATCTATCCTGCATATTCAACCAGTTAGCATCCTCTAATTTGTGCGACACGGACTGAAATTTTCTTATGCCATAAATGAAACGTAAGCAGCTCCTTTACACTTTTTCAATTCTATTTAAGTTAACTTTATCTAAACACGGTCCATACATAATATCACAATGTGACTTAAAACAAGGGAATCTGTCAATTTTACCTTGAGAGATTCTTCCAAAAGATGTCGATGTGGGTAAAGCATTTTCAGTGACATATAGGCTCTTTGTATAATATGCCCTACGTGTTCTTTGAAACGCAAATCTATATCTATTGTAACACCTAAATTCTTTGAACTATTTTGCCATTCCAAACGTTGACCAGCAATGTTTATACTGATATCACGCTGCAAACGGTCACTATGTTTATCAAAAATCATGACAGATGATTTATCAGGGTTAATTAACAAACCATGGCGCTCCGAAAACTCCACCAAAGCACTTAAATCATTATTTACCATTGCTTCAGCCATTCTCCAGTCACTAGACAAAAAGGAGTACAACACTTGAGTGTCATCGGCATAGAGATATGACTTAACATGCTTCAAACAAAAAAACATAAATTGTGGAGCCCTGTGGCACGCCACACTTCACCAATTCCCTCGATGACTGTCCCATGGACGTTTTAACATACTGGAGTCTGTTGTTCAAATAATTTTCAACAAACCCGATAGCACTATTCGAAAAACCAACAAAATTTAGAACAGCTAACAGTAAGTCATGGCATACCATATCAAACGCCTTGGAATAGTCCAAAAGCACCAATATCGAGGATTTCCGAACGTCCAAGGCTCTAAATATGTCATCCGTCAGACCTAATAAAGTTGTTGTACAGCTGTACCCCTTTCTGAAACCCGACTGATTCATGGGTAAAATAGAGTTATTTTCTAAGAAAAATCTTATTTGCTTATCCATTATTTTTTTCCAAAATTTTTGAAAGGCAAGGTAGGATACTTATAGGACGTAGTTCATTAAAAGATTTAATATCATTATTTTTTGGTAAGGGTGTAACACGAGCTATTTTCCAGGTATCTGGAAATATCCCCTCCAAAATGCAACAATTCATTATGTTAGTAAGGAAAGGTAAAATCCTGGGACAACATAAGCACAACATTTCCAAACCAGTAGAGTCCGAACCTGTAGCTAGTGATTTTATTCTAAGTAATTGAGATTTTACTTCATCTGTAGTAACAGTAAAAAAATCAAATTTTTCTCCTATGTTTGTTTTCATATTATTTAAATAATATTCTATCAAATTTGGATCCGTCCGGTCATTTCTTGAGAATTGCAAAAAATGATCATTAATATCAGAAGGTCTATTTAAGACATCCGGAAGATGCTTAGCTGTAGGTTTATTCACAATATCCAAGTTTCTCAGTCTTTGCCACAATATTCTGCTGTGTGACCGCAAAGAGATAACTGACATTGTGAAGATATGAAGAGTCCGCGTGAGGCATATTTTGCATGAATATTTGCATATAAAAAAGTTATGTGCCCGATGGGTGCCGCGCACTCTCATGAGTGCTCAAAAACAGCAACGTGTTGAAGATTCAGACGGTTATTTGGTGCTGTTTCATCTTAATCCAAAGGAGTTTTTGCATCGATTCGTAAGAGAGGACGAAACATGGATCCACCACTACACGCCTAAGCCCAACATGTAGAACGCATGAAAACCGACCGAGGTTTTGGCAAGTATTTTTTGGGATGCACAGGGCGTAATACTGATCGACTGTTTTGAGGGACGAACAATCACCGGAGCCTATTACGTTGGTTTCTTGAATCGTCTGAATGGTAAACTCAACAAAAAAGGTCGCATTTAGCGAAGAAAAAAGTAATGTTTCACCAAGATAATCCACAACTCACAAATGCATAAAATCGATGGTGAAATTGGACCAATTAGGCTATGAATTGCTTCCTCCGTATCCTCCGTATTCATTAGATCTGGCCCCCAGCGATTATTACCTCTTTCTAAAGTCCGTTTGTTTAGAGTTGATAGCACACAACATGAGTTATAAACATTAAAATGTCGTAAACCATAAGCGTCCAAAATTCCTCTACCAGTTATTTGCATTTTTAGTTTTAATCACCTTTATTTTCTATCTCTATACAACAGTGCGACCTTTTTCTAAAAAATATTTTATTACATGCCTTCAAAGTTTATTTTAATGAGATGAAACTAAAAATCTTATTTGTTTGATGAAGGCCTAAACGAGTACAATTAACAATTCTTAAGAACTAGAAATCTACAGTGTTATAATGCTCAATGATAATAGGTACAATAAAATTATTTGGGATTTTAGCAGTTATCGGAATATAATTAACCAAAGTACTTATCGGTAGGTAGGTGCCTAAGTACCTAAGTATGCAATAAAAATATTCTGCGTAAGTATGAAAATAAAGCAGAAACCTATAATATGCTTAGTTCAAAACAGAACAGCGATAGCTTCAACTTTCAGTTTTGCCCCGGCCAAACTTCGCGGAGGCTGTAAATTTGCATTTTTCCTGCGAGAAAAACCAATGATACTTAACGTCCAAGATGCCCTAATGCATCAACACAGCCAACCAGCAAAGTCCGTGAAATTGTGGAAACTTTATAGGTTGTGTTGTTTACAATATCAAGCGTGTTATATTGGGCAGACGTCTCAGTGGTTGAAACAGAGACTCACACAGCACAGGAGTGACTCCCGATTGGGAAAGAATTCGTGTGCTCTGGTGCAACATAATTTGAAAACGGGTCATAATTTTGACTATAACAACGTTAAAATCTTAGCTCATGACAACTATAAAGGGAGACTTTTTAAGGAAATGTACCATATCAACAGGGACCCAAAGTCAATTAACTATAAATCAGACACTAATCAACATAGTATTATTTATAGCAATATAATTAATAGGTATTAATCATTTACAATTACAGCAATAATAACAAATAAAGATTTGCTGTTTTTCCGTTCGTTTGGAATTCACGGCAGTGCATATGTACCGAGGCTGTTTACGCTCAGTTGGTTGTAATAAATCGAGATGTTGAGTGTTGGTTTCGTGGACAAACTCGCATTTTCGTACGTGTTTTAATTGATTGTTCGTTTGTTTCATAATTGTTTGCTTTATATTTCAATATTTTAATACCTTGACGAAAGAGAATAGTGTTTTAATTAGGTATATTAATTTTGTAGTTACTCCTGAAGAAGTTATCAAACGATAACGAAATATTGAGTTGTAAAGAAGAGAAGAGCTTTATTTACAGTCCAGACCGATTCCCGATAATCATATATATATATATATATATATATATATATATATATATATATATATATATATATATATATATATATATATATATACGAGGCTGGTTTGAAAAGTCCGTGCAAAGTCCGAGAGATGGCACCACCGGCGCGTATCGAGGTCATGTTTAGTTAGTAGCATCTCTTGAATGAACGCACACCAAGTTTCAGCTATATTGGTCTATTTCTTTGTGTTTGGCATTCGTGTAAATCAAGGAAGTCGAGTGATTTTCAAGAAATGGACGAAAAAGAATTTCGTGTGGTGATTAAACATTACTTCATGAAAGGCAAAACGCCTCAGGAGACTAAAGAGAAGCTTGATAAACATTATGGTGACTCTGCACCTTCGATTAGAACAGTTTATAAGTGGTTTCAAAATTTTCGGCATGGCCATATGGGCACAAGTGACGCTGAACGTTCTGGACGGCCTGTGAAGGTTACGACTCCAGAAATCATTGATCAAATCCATGATATGGTGATGGATGACAGAAGAGTTAAGGTGCGTGAGATTGCTAGTGCTGTGGGCATCTCGACTGAATGGGTACATAATATTTTGCATAAACATTTGGACATGAGAAAGCTATCCGCAAGATGGGTGCCGCGATTGCTCACGCTTGGCCAAAAACGGAATCGTGTGAAGTGTTGCAAGGACTTTAAGCGTCGTTTCGTCACTGTGGATGAAACATGGATACATTACTATACTCCTGAGACCAAATAACAATCTAAACAATGGGTTACCAAGGGGGAATCTGCACCAAAAAAGGCGAAGACCGTTCCTTCGGCCGGAAAGGTTATGGCGACTGTCTTTTGGGATTCGCAAGGGATAATCCTCATCGACTATCTGGAAAAGGGTAAAACTATTACAGGTGAATATCATTCATCGTTATTGGACCGTTTGAAAACCGAGCTGCAAGAAAAACGCCCGCGATTGGCCCACTAGAAAGTCCTTTTCCATCACGACAACGCACCAGCACTCACCTCAGCAGTTGTGGTCGCAAAATTAATGGAAATAGGATTCCAACTCGTTTCACATCCCCCTATTCTCCAGACTTGGCTCCCTCGGACTACTATTTGTACCCCAATTTGAAGAAATGGCTGGCGGGACAAAGATTTTATTCAAACGAGGAGGTGATTGCAGACACTAATGGATATTTTGCAGACTTGGACAAATCCTATTATTCGGAAGGGATCAACAAACTAGAACATCGTTGGACGAAGTGTATAAGCCTAAAAGGAGACTATGTCGAACAATAAAAAAGGTTTACCCCAAACACATAAGTAGTTTTTATTTTTGCACGGACTTTTCAAACCAGCCTCGTATATATATATATATATATATATATATATATATATATATATATATATATATATATATATATATGTATATATATATATATATATATATATATATATATATATATATATATATATATATATATATATATATGTATATATATATATATATATATATATATATATATATATATGTATATGTATATGTATGTATATATATATATATATATATATATATATATATATATATATATGTATATATATATATATATATATATATATATATATATATATATATATATATATATGCCTAAAAGGAGACTATGTCGAACAATAAAAAAGGTTTACCCCAAACACATAAGTAGTTTTTATTTTTGCACGGACTTTTCAAACCAGCCTCGTATATATATATATATATATATATATATATATATATGTATATGTATATATATATATATATATATATATATATATATATATATATATATATATATATATATATATGTATATATATATATATATATATATATATATATATATATATATATGTATATGTATATGTATGTATATATATATATATATATATATATATATATATATATATATATATATATATATATATATATATATATGTATATATATATATATATATATATATATATATATATATATATATATATATATATATATATATATATATATATATAGATAGATATAGAGATCCATAGATAAAAAAATTTTGGTAATAAATCTTATATTTCTGTAACTTTATTTTTAAGGTAATTTTATTTATTAAACACTTAAAGCAGGTTACGCTCGGACGGCTATGCTACCGATGAACCCTCATTTACATTTTATGACTCTATTGTATAGCAGAGGTTTTCTGCCTAAAATAGGCCCAATCCTTAAAAATAATTCAAAATAGGTAGCAAAATCCAGTAAAATGCATAAGAAATATTTTTTTTTTTGGATGCACTCCAACATTTATTTGCATCAACAATGAGAGAATTCTGCTATCAACTCCATATAAATACATATAAATTTGAATAGATGGCTCCACGGAAAGAAATATTTTGCTGAATTTCCGTAAGTTCAATAGATGAAGTATAAATTGATCTAATTTTCACACGCAATAAAATAATCGACGATTCGTCATATTTTTCCAAAAAGAAAAGAGGAAAATCAACAACAGGCAGTGATTATTAAAGAGTGTCGGAAAAGGCGTTGGCCAAGGCCGGGAAATAGGATGATAAAATTTGTAATTGCTTTCGGAAAACGGGGGCTGGGAAAATTCAAATGTGGACTACACGCAATGTTATTTTTAGGGCTTCGCGTGGAAATTTTACTGACCTATTAATAGCCTGAAAAAATAGGATAAGAAAACATGACTATCTATTGCCTTGAAAGGAATAGTAGTAGAGGTGAGCAAGGCAAAAAAAATAACCAGCCAAGTGCAAATCGGACTGGCGCAATTAGTGTTCCGTTCACTTTTATAATAAAAATAGGTATAAAATGATCAGTTACTTCACAAAACATACCCCAAATGAGTTTTCAACAAAGTTTGTTTCCGATCTTTACTGAAAACTGATGACTTTGAATTTTTTTTTATATATATATATATATACCAAATAAATTATTAAAGATAATGCACTCGTGATAATTTTCGTGCAATCTACACCCTGTGGAGAATATTCCAAAATTTTTTCAAAATTTTTTGATCAGTACTTTTCGAGATAAGAAGGGACAACTTTTTGAAATTTTTTAAAAATAATACAAAGAAAAGTGTGCGCAAGTATGACATTATACGAGGCTGGTTTGAAAAGTCCGTGCAAAAATAAAAACTACTTATGTGTTTGGGGTAAACCTTTTTTATTTTTCGACATAATCTCCTTTTAGGCTTATACAATTTTTTTTTCACTTCCGATTTCACCCCCCTTAAGTCAAAATTTAACTTTCAAAACTACCTGGCTTTGATGAGGCCATCAATTCCTATATTATTACCAAATTTCAACTTTCTATGACAAATAGTTTCGGAGAAAATCAGGTGTGATAGACAGACAACCGAAATAATCTTATAAGTGTTCCGTACGAACACTAAAAATAGACACAAATAATGTAAAAATAACTTAATTTTCAGATTTCTCAACTCCAAAAACTCTGACAAAGACCTATATATAAATTGTTAAGGAAAATCATTTTTTTTAAATAAAGTTGTGGCGATTCTCTACCATATGTGATAAAAAATTTTCAATTTTTTTTTTTTCAAAATGATCGAAAAACTCATTTGTTGTTATTTGATTAATAAATAAATGTAAAAAAAAACGGTTAAAAATGACTCCAAAAAAAAATATAGCATCGGAAAGCTAGCGTCGAAACCTAAATTTTGAAAACTAAAGCTCCATTTCGGACCAAATGACATGAAATGGCGGGCCATTCAATTTTTAAATAACAACTTTCAAAGTCAATCGATTTACTTAGTGGACCTATACAGGGTGAGTTAACGATAGAGTAAAGTTCATTATCTCATTTCTTTCGGGAATGACGAAAAAATGTTAAACACAATAATTTTTGGGAATGTTAAGGTGCACAGTTTAAAATTATTTTTGAGTATACAGGGTACTTCAAAAAAGTGTGGCCGATATAACATATGGAACATTCTGCTTTCTAATTTATTTTTAAATTCTGCATAAAATTTTATAACTTTTTTATTAATAATGTTATATACCTAAACCTGGTGGGTTTTTCTAATATTTCAATTTTTTTTAAAAAAAATTGCCAGTAGCGTCATTGTTTCTGAAGGGGGAATACTCATAATTGGTACGAGCGTTCTATAGAGATAAAAAAAAAAAGATATATGTAAAGAAATTTGAGTTAAATGCTACATGGACTTCAAAATAAACTTATACATAAAATTGAAAAATCCCAATTTTTTTAAATGGCACACCCTGTATATTATTATTTTTTCTGATAGATTTTACAAAACCCTCCAACTTTTATTAAGTATGTCATATACCTATTTCTAATAGTTTTCGATTTATTTTGAATTTTTTAATATTTACACTAGTACTTACGCTATTGTGAAAACATAAACAAATAGTTAATAATAATTTTAATGTAGTTTAACTTATCTAATGATTAATTGTTATGACGTAATAAATGTTCAAAAATATGCCCGTCTACTTGAATATACATGTTTAGTCGTTTTACTATCTTGTCCTTCACTTTCCTTAGCTTAGAGGGCGTTATTATCCTTCACGCATCCGGTATCGTATTTTCCATACTTACTGGTGTTGTAGGGGGATTCACATAAACACGCACAAAAAGAAATCTAAAGGTGTTAAGTCACATGATCGAGGGGGCCATTTAATGAATCCATCCCTACCGATCCATTTTTGTGGGTAACGATCGTTTAAAAATTCCCGAACTTCCGTGGTAATGAGCAGGAGCTCCGTCTTGTTGAATCTACATTTGTTCCCTTTCAAAGCATAGCAAGGAGAGCGTCTCAAAAGTTGGGAATATTATTTCGAACCAGAAAGCTTTACACTCCACAACAACTGTTAATTCTTTACAAAGCTCAAATTCGACCAACTATGGAATACTGCTCCCATGTTTGGAGCTCCGCTCCCAAACATACACTGCATTTGTTGGATTCTATTCAGAGAAGAGCTGTTCGTCTTATTGGGGACCCGGAACTGACTGGCGGCCTTAATTCACTGGAACATCGAAGAACGGTTGGCGACTTCAGTCTATTCTACAAGTATTTTCATGGAAAGTGTTCCAAGGATATGGCCCGCTTAATTAATAGGAACTGATGAGCCAAACATAGCCGTGTAGTTTTAAGAGTTAAACTTTGTCTTAAAGGGTAAGCTTGCAGGAGGAAGTGATTTTTTTTTTCTAAGGTCATCGAATCGGGTGTCAAATGAAAGCGTGAGAAAACATGAGTTCAAAAATATATATGATATAATACTTGCCCACACTTTTTTAGTATTATTTTAAGAAAATTGCCAAAAATAGCTGCTCCCCCTTATCTCGAATAGCACTGATCAAAAAATTTTGAAAAAATTCTGAAATACCCTCCATTAAGTGTAGTTAGATTATCACGAGTGCATTACGTTTGATAATTTTTCTGGTATAAAAAAAAATTATGAAAACTATGTTCCTTCACGTATGGTGAAGGTTTGTATAATATACTTTTAAGTGTATGTACATTACTGTAACCGAGTAGCAAGTCGCTCTTGTACCGAGATATAATTTTATTTTGTTTGTTTATAATTAAACAAATATGTATACCCGGTGTACAAGTATGAAATGCGGATTTTTTTTCTAAAAAAACATGTTAAATTCGGAAGAATGATAAAAATAAAAAAGTGCTTTACTCAAAGTATGCTCCATCGCTTGTCATACATTTTTCCCATCTTTCGGGCAATTTGTGAATACCACGCCAGTAAAAATCTTCCCCTTTTGCTACGAACCATTCATCGAGCCATTTTTTCACATCCTCGTACGAACCAAAGCGCTGCTCAGCAAATGCGTGACCCATCGATACAAACAAGTGGTAATCGGAAGGAGCCAAGTCTGGTGAGTAAGCCGCATGGGGTAGAACTTCCCAGCTGAGTGCTTCCAACGTGTCGCGAACTGGTTTTGCCGTATGTGATGGAACATTGTCATGAAGAAAAATGACTTTGTGTTGCCTCTTTCGGTATTCTGGCCTTTTTTCAAGCAGCGAACGGTTCAAATCGGTCAATTGTTGTTGGTAACGTTTATTATTAACCGTTTCCCCAGGTTTTAACAGCTCATAATAGACCACGCCCCTCTGGTCCCACCAAACATAGAGCATCGTCTTTCTGCCAAAGCGATTCGGTCTTGCGGTCGATGTGGATGATGCGCTTGAGTCTATCCATGATTTTTTGCTCTTGGGATTCTCAAAATAAATCCACTTTTCATCCACTGTAACTATACGATGCAAAAACGGCTTCGTTTTGTACCGAGCGAGCAAAATGTCACACGTGTTTTTGCGCTTTTCCATTTACCAGTCGTTCAGCTCATGTGGTACCCATCTACCGGCCCAATTGCTCGGCGAGTTGTTTTTGTGTTTGCGAATCATCTTCGTCCAACAATGCTTGCAATTCCACATCTTTGTATTTTTTTGGCGGTTTTCCACGTCCCTTGTCTGCAACATCGAAGTCTCCACTTTTAAAACGCCGAAATCATCGTTCACACGTATCTTGCGATGGAGCATGTTCACCATAGGCTTCTCGAAGTAATCGGTATGATTCAATAGCAGTTTTCTTCAAATGAAAACAAAAAATTAATGCTGTCCGCGAATGCTCTTTGTTCGGTATAAATTTCGACTTATTGAATAAAACAACACAACACTATGCACACACTTTTCCAATTTATCACTCGTGCGCATCTGACACTTATTGATGACACAACAAAATGGCGCAGTGTCAAATCTTTATAGCACAAACTACTGGGGGTCTGAAATCCGCATTTCATACTTGTACACCTGGTATATATATATATATATATATATATATATATATATATATATATATATATATATATATATATACATATATATATATATATATATATATATACATATAATCGTATATCCCTTTTACCATATGGTGTAGGGCAGTTATACATTCTCCTTTTTTTTCCTCTCAATTTCCACATATAAACTTCTTCTTCCATCCGTCTCTACTCTTTGCCAGTTTCACTGCTTCTTTCCAGGATTTTCCTTTCTCCTTAAGTATACTTCCAATACTCCTAAACTTCTGCAAGAAGCTGGGGTAATTCGTTTTGCAAAAAATTTAGATATCTAGGCCCGTTAAGCGGATCACGGAAAAAATATGGACCAATAATTCGGAAATTTAATATTCCACACCATAGATTAAGCGACCAATAGTTTTGGTTTTGAACTTCCCGGACCCAAAATGGATTAACTGTTGAATAATAATGCATATTACAGCTGTTAACTGCTCCATTACTGCGAAAAGTAGCTTCATCAGAAAACATTATTTTGGATAAAAAATTTGGATCGGCCTCTATTGCTCCATTCATGGTGGTACAAAGGTTTACTCGTCGTTCAAAATCACGGTCTTGAAGTTGTTGATGTAGTTCCATACGAAAGGGGTAATACTTGTATTTTCTCGTGGTGCGATTAACCCTAGATTGAGATGTGTCAGAGAAGTCAGCTAGTTGACGGCTGCTGACCTGGGGATTATTTTCAATATGAAGTAAAATCTCCATTTCTTTTTCCTCATTGATAGCATTCTGGTTTACTACTTTCCGTTTCGTATACTCAACGCTGCCACTACCATCAAATCGTTCCATTAAGCACTGAAAAGATTTTCTAGATGGTATACGTCTATTAGGGTACTTCGCTCCGTAACTTACTGCCAAAAGACAATTTTTTCCCGTCTCGTCCAGTATATAAACCATATCAATTAATTCATTTCTAGAAAAATTCATAACTGTTATCTTTATACGTCACTTACTCCAATAAATTAAACTATTTTTACTTGCTTAATAGACAAGTCAAAATTTGACAGTGCAACTGTGATGTTATAGCGTAAGTGTATTAAAAACAAGGATAAAAATTGAAAAATTCAAAATAAATCGAAAGCTATTAGAAATAGGTATATGACATACTTAATAAAAGTTGGAGGGTTTTGTAAAATCTATCAGAAAAAGTAATAATATACAGGGTGTGCCATTTAAAAAATTTGAGATTTTTCAATTTAAAATACTCGAAATGCATAAATTTATTTTGATCACCCTGTAGCATCTAACTCAAATTTCTTTACATATATCTTTTTTTTCATCTCTATAGAACACTCGTACCAATTATGAGTATTCCAACTTCAGAAACAATGGCGCTACTGACAATTTTTTACAAAACTGAAAATTAGTATTTTTTTAAAAAAACTGAAATATTAAGTTGGGAATGTGGAATCTTGGCACAATAATACTACTCAGTATATATCACCACTACACCAAACACTTTATTTTTGCACTCGACACTGTAGTGGTGATATATACTGAGTAGTATCATTGTGCCAAAGATTCCACATTCCCAACTTAGTTGAGATGGCTTCACGGTCAACGGAATTAAACCTTTATCGTAAGTACAGTAGTAAGATTAGATTAGTAGGTGCAGATATTTGGTTTTTAAAGTCTTGCAAGAAATTTAAAGTTTTTCCTAATTTTATTAAGGTTAATTTACCAAATCAAACATTTCAGAAAAAGTTTCATTTTTTGCAAAACAAAAATGGCTTGACTTAGAAATCAAGAATTTGTACACAAAACGTAGTATGTTAGAAGTAGAATCATACAGCATATTCAAAAAAACTTACTTCAGGATTAAACAATATTGAATATGAAGTATGGAGCGAGTTCCAGAGGAAAATGTTTTTAGTTATTGATATTCAATATAAAAAGAAATTCTCTATTCTAAGTAAAAAATTAAAAAAGCTCTTACCAAAGAAGAATAGTCCTCAGGAACTCGTAAATATTGTAGAAAATCATTCGTCTCAATCCTTTACACGAAATGAAATTCGCATCTTAAACAAAGGTCTTAACTTTGCAGTACCCCCTCCCAGAGATAATTTATCAGAAATAGTTGCTCACATTGAAAGTTCCATTAGTACACTTCCAGAAAATAGTAAATCATTTGTTAGGGAAGCATGTCGCAATCAAATATCGAAAAACATAGTTAACAACACAAACTCTAATTCACGAAAAAACATAAAAGTAGTTAAGGGATTGAAAAAGAAAGATGTCTTCTACTTAAAAGCGGATAAAGGAAATAAGGTTGTTATATTGGATAAGAAAGATTACTTTGAACGCGTAGATAATCTTATCGAATCTGGCCCTTATGAAAAAGTAATAAGAAATCCATTGCCGAGAATGATATCAGAGGTTAAAAATTCTTTAAAAAAATGTAAGAACCTTGTCTCCGATTCGCTAAAATTTAAATTAAATGTGAGTAATCCGACCATACCAAAATTGTATTGCTTACCCAAAATTCACAAACCTGGAAAAGCAATGCGACCCATTGTTTCATCGGTCGGATCACCCACATATTTAATATCCAAATGGTTATCAAAAGAACTTGAGAAGTTACCATTAAATACTTTCGCAGTGAAGAATTCCTTAGAATTCATTAATAAAACAAAAAATCTAGTTCTTAATGAAGGTGAAGTCTTAATTTCTTTTGATGTTAGTTCTTTGTTCCCAAGTGTGCCAATTCCACAAACTTTACAATATCTCGAAGAATTACTTAGAATGAATGACTTTGAAGACGAAATCATTCGTGAATACTTGATATTATCTAAACTCTGTATGGAACAAAATTATTTCCAATATAACAATCAATTTTATGTTCAGAAAGAAGGAACAGCTATGGGTAATTGCTTGTCACCTTTCATAGCTAATTTATTCATGAGTAAGTTTGAAATCGAAGCCAGTCAAGGATTCGAATATTTGTTGAGTATGGTAATAGGTATGTGGATGATATTTTCGCGATTTTTGATACAAAGAAAGCAAATATTGATGATTTTGTTTCCAAATTAAATAGCCGGTATGATTCCATTAAATTCACTTACGAAGTTGAGAACAAAGGACAATTGCCTTTTCTAGATATTTTAATTATTAAAAATAATAATAGATTAGAATTTGATATCTATAGGAAGGACACAGTAACAGATAGATATATTCCTAATGATTCATTTCATTGCAAACAACATAAATTAGCCTCATTACATTTTTTAGTTCATCGTTTGGTCACTTTCCCTCTGAATAGAGTAAACTTTAATAAAGAAAGGAATCGTATTAGAAATATAACTAGAGTTAATGGTTATGACGATGACTTAGTAAATAAGCTAATAAATAGGCATAAGTTTAGATTTAAGATTCAGAATTCCACCTTTTTTACACGCGAAGAAAATAACACCAAATATGTCTCCATACCATATAATCCGAAATATAGCAAGGGACTCAATAAGGTATTTAATAAGGTAGGCCTCACCTTAGTCTATAAGTCATCAGACAATCTGAGGAATATCTTAGGAAATCCCAAAGATAAGATTCCTAATTGTGAGAAAAGTGGAATTTATGAAATTAGTTGTAATGATTGTGACAAAAAGTATGTTGGGCAAACTAAAAGGTCAATTAGAAAACAATTTAAAGAACATTTAGCACACTTAAAATACAACAGAACGGAAAAGTCTAGCATTGCCGAACATGCTCTTGAAGCTGATCATACTGTAACATTAGATAATCTAAGATTAATAAAAAATGTATCTGATAGGAGATTGTTGAACGCAAGTATGGAAATCATTAAATGTAAAAGTAGTTTAAACAAAGACAGAGGGCCTATTCCTTATAGTCCCCTCTACTGGTTACTTGACCGGAACTGATAGCCTTGCCTATGTCATTAGTTCCGCTTGAGTAATTCAAGGGTTAGGCTAAGTATAAATAGGGTAGATTTGGTAGTTTAGCTTTAGTCAATCATCGCTCCTGATGAAGCTAACATGGTTAGCGAAACGCGCGTCGAGTGCAAAAATAAAGTGTTTGGTGTAGTGGTGATATATACTGAGTAGTAACTGAGATATTACAAAAACTACTAGGTTTAGGTATATAACATTATTCATAAAAAAAAATTATAAAATTTTACGCAGAATTTAAAAATAAATTAGAAAATAGGAAGTTCCATTTAAAAAAAAACATATGTTATATCGGCCAACTGTTTTTGAAGTACCCTGTATACTCAAAAATAATTTTAAACTGTGCACCATAACATTCCCTAAAACTATTGTATTTAACATTTTTTCGTCATTCCCGAAACAAATGAGATAATGAACTTTACCCTACCGTTGACTCACCCTGTACAATAAAATTTAAAAAAAAAAACAGTTTTTTGCCTGTTTTTTTTTTAAATTTTGTAGGTTATGTACGCACTTGAGCGACTTAAAACGGACGAAGATTTGTTAGAAATTTCAATGCGAAGAATTTGTTTTTTTTTTTTATCTCGATCCGACTTATATAACCAGAGTTATTCACATTTTAAGCTCAAAAAAACGCGTTTTTGAAAACTTAAATTGTTTATAAACAAAAGAGCACAAGTTTTTCGAGGTCCAAAATTCAAGACAATACTCCTGGTGATACCCCAGAGGAGATAAAATCATAATATTGCTGTATCTAAACTACGCCTATCTCATCATTCTGTTGACCTTTTTTTACTGCACTAAAAGTAAATAACACTATAAACAAATGAGTGCTGTGAAGATGTTCATAGCAACCAGAATTTGGAGGATTAACGATGCCAATTAAAACGGATAATTAATCCCTCAAAATTCTGGTTGTTATGAACATCTCGCATTCTTTTATTTACAGTGTTGTAAAATGATTCGCCTTAATTACAAACGCGAATTAACCTTATATTTATAGTCTAAAGCACATTGTATTGTTATTAAACAAAAGTTCTCGGCCTACAGTAATTTTTAATTGTTTATTTATTTGTCGGTGTAGTTTTATAAATAAATTATTCCTATTTATTCGTAAAATAAAATTTTAGTTGACACGTCACATTGTCAACATTTATTAAATGAAAAAGTGGACATTGTTCAAAATTTAAAAACAAAATGCATTTAGTAAATAACAATTATAACAATTTAATTAATAACTACTCAGTGGTGGGGCTGTATGTAACAATTTATTTATTTATTTATTATAATCAAAATATTACATTGTTTTAAAAATTAGTTAAATAAAAAAAAAAACTCTTGTCGAACAAATCAGTTGCACTGCTTTCAAAAGTCATCGAAAGTTCTGGAAAAGACTATCAATTAGCATCTTCCAAAATATCTTGAAGGATTCAATATTATTAGCGACCACCAATATGGCTTTTGTGAGCGAATATCAAACTTACGTAGCACATGTTTGGAGCAATGCTACTGAACACTTTGAAGAATCTCGAGCGGTTTTGGATTGAATTGGTTGTTATGGGAATTCGGTGCATCGACTACTAAGGTCATTTAGCACCCAACAATGTGGTGATTTTTGAATATGATTAGAGTTATTGCTGATATTAGATGGTAATAATCATGCTCTTTTAAGTATTTCTCGTTTTGATTTATGAGGTATTCAATTTGATCAGATGCTAAAATTTGTTTCATGTTCGGTTGTAATTGATGCTTTTCTCTGGATTGAGTAGAGTCAGGAGATTCAAATATGTATTTTACTGTGAAAGTTGACTGACAGATCGAACAGATGGGAGCATCTTCATTTTTTAATAAATAGGAATGGGTTAGATAGGTGTGGCCTATTGCAAGTCTTCTCCAAATAGTGTTTTGTCTTCTTGAGAATGATGGATTGTGAAAAGGGGGGTAGACCTTAGATTTGAGTTCCCAGAGCTTGTTGGAAGATTACTCCAAATTCCACTGTAGTTCAAAGAGGTCCCTATATATGTGTTTAATGTGATTGAAGTAATCGTTTGGGTGGTTTCCTTCTCTTATTAGGATGCCCTGATGCACTGCTTTTTTAGCATATTGATCCGCTTTGTCGTTGCCCTCAATCCCGGTGTGTGAGGGAATCCGGAGAAAGACTATTGAGATGTTACGGTGATATGGTGGCTATATATAAGAGATCAGTAATTTGATTTAAGTAGGCAAATTTAGTATTCTCATTCTTTAGGGATTCCAATGCGCTCAGAGAGTCGGAGACTATTAAGTACTTGCCGGTTTTCCCTGCATTTATTGCATATCGCAAGCTTTCTTTCATTGCGAAAAGCTCCGCGGTAAATATCGAGGAGTGATGTGGAAATTTGAAAGTTTTAATTGTGTGATTGTGAAGAAAAGCTGCACCCGTGCTAGGTTGTGATTTAAAGCCGTCGGAATAGATGATTGAGTAATCAGGGAGGTACTTGTTTATTCTTTCGAGAGACTGGGAATGAAGAATGGGTTTTAGATTAAGAGATTTACTGTTTTTGTTGAGAGTGAGATCGACTACTGGTTTTGGAGAACGCCAGAGAGGAAACGTAGTAAAAGTGGGGTATTTGAAGGATGGAGGGGTAAGGTTGTGAGTGGAGAGAATAAGTTTGATTCTAAGTGGTATGGATAGCGGGGGAAAAAGATTAATATTTCTGCTGTGTATTTTGGATAGATCAAATGTAGATCTGTTGGAAGATCTATATAGGGAAGATATGTAGAATTTCATCAGCGAAAGTTATCTGTTTAAATGCAAAGGAGGAATGGACGAGATGCATTGGAAACTGGGAATGGGAGAGGTTCTAAAGGCGCCAGAAGCGAGTCTGATTGCTTGATTCTGAATTGGGTTGAGTTTCTTTTTAGTATTTGGGCTAGCCGAATCGTAAATAAAGTCACTGTAGCTCAACTTCAACAGAATGAGAGATTTGTTGATGTGGATCAGGGAAGTAAAATCCGAGCACCCCTTGGTGCTGGAAAGAGATCACATAATGTTCAGATCCTGGGAAGTGCGAGCTTTAAGGAGTTTGATGTGGGAACCCCAATTCATTTTGTTGTCAAAGGTAAGTCCCAAGATTTTGTGGGCATCTACGATTGGTATTGGAGAGCCATTTATTGATAGGGGGTTAATTTTGGAACATTATCTGGATTTGCAAAAGTGGATTAGCGAAGATTTAGTTGGAGAAAAGGTATAACCGTTGTTAATTGTCCATCTTTTGTAAGTCGAGAGTATTCGGTTTAGAACAGATGTTATTTCTGCTGAAGATTGAGAGGAATAGTAAATGATTATCTCATCTGTAAAGAGTTTATATTTGACATGCGGGAGAATTTCCATTGTCATGGATTTTATGGCAATATTAAAAAGAGTAGGACTGAGTACAGATCCCTGAGGAACCCCAAGGGAAACAGAGAAGATTTGAGACATAATTATGACCGTTTGCTCTTACTTGAAAGGGACGAGTTGCAAGAAAATTGTGAATGAAAATCGGAAGGGCACCAGCAATTTCCATTTCCTCTAGTTGTTTGAGGATATGATGGCTGTTTGTTTCGTCGAAGCATTTGTTAAGTCTAAAGAGATTAATGCTAAGTGTTCTTGTCTGTGGAGCGCCCATCGAATGTCTGTTTCCAAAGAGGCAAAATTCGAGCGGTTCTGTTTATGGCTGTGGTGGGAGCTTTCATTAATAGTAGTAGTCCACGGATTTCTTTCTATTAGTTTCACTTTCAACGCCGGTACGCGCCAAGATTCCATACTGTCCCCTACTCTCTCCCATTTACATTAACGATCTGCTGAAAAAGACCAGGAATTCAATCTACAGCTTTGCAGATAATAGTAGGCTTATTTCTTCTTTCCCTTTAAATGTTCGAACATCGGCTGCTCATATAAATATCCGCAGACAGCAGGAAGTCATTCGATTTAACAAAAACCTGGAAGAAATTCTACCTTGAAGTGACAGTGACCAAGTAGAATTTAACGCTGCAAAATCCCAGGCGATAGTTTTTCTAAAAAAGTTAATGTTGCTGAACTAGATATAGTTATGTTGGGATACTCCATTCCTCTACCGTCATCATTTAATTTACTTTTAAATGGGTTACATGGTTCATGCCAAGACCTTGGCATGAACATGTCGCATGCATAGTAAAGAGAGCTTTCTCAAATGCCGGGAATATGATTTCGAATTAGAAAGTTTTACACTCCACAACAATTGTTAATTCTGTAGAAAGCTCAAATTCGACCAACGATACAATGTTGCTTCCATGTTTGGGGCTCTGCTCCCAAACATACACTGTATTTGTTGGATTCTATTCAGAAGAAAGCTGTTCGCCTGATTAGAGGCCCAGAACTCACCAGGAACCTTAATGCCTACACTACTGGGGTTCCGTCTATCTGTTGGTATGATACGTCTCGAATAAAATGAGATATCGACTTTAGATTTGGTACCACACCTGGAAAAGGCAACCGCGAACAGATTCTCAACCTTAGTCAAGTGGTGGTAAAATTCAGAGAATTCGATTTAAAGACATATCTTTGCTTTGCGGATTACTCAGCATTTGACACTGTAAAGTGGAACGCTACCTGGGAAATTTTAACACAGAGGAGGGAACACATTATTACTTAATTTGGCTTCTTCAACATCTATATGAACATCCAGGTAAATAATACTTTCTCGAAAGACTTCAAACTCGAAGCCGGGGTTCGTAAGGGATGCATCGTATCACCATTATTGTTCAATATATTAGTGAACACATCATGAGAGAGGTATTTGAAGACTGGCAGGGCTGCATAACAATAGGTGGTTCGAAAATAAATAATCTTGGCGGCCTCGAAAAAAGAACTCCAGTAATACCAAAGAACGGCGGATGTGAGAATAAAATACGCATACGTCTTGCTATGGCCAGAACAGAGACCACCAAGGTAACAAAAATATGGAGAAACAGTGACTTAAAGCGGAATACCAAATTACGACTTATCAACACACTATTACTCCCAATTGCTACATACGCAGCCGAAACCTGAACCATTAAAAAAGGGACAAAAAACGAATCAACGCATTTGAAATGTGGATATAAAGAAGAATGCTCAGGATATCCTAGACAGCGCACTGCATAAATGCTTTCATTCTAGATGAGCTCAACATCCAAACAACTGATTGACTATAGTCAATAGAAACATACTAAGATTCTTTGGTCATATAGCAAGAGGGAGGGACACAGTAGAGCGGCTGATTGTGGAAGGTAATGTCGAGGGCAAGAAGGTCTCCCACGCGGTAGTCGGACCATATTAAAACCACAATTGGCCTCACCTTCCCAGAAGTATCACATTGAGCCCAAGACCGAGAATATGAACTAAAATAGTGGCACAAATACCATGATATCACCACATCCTTACGTAGGCTGACATATAGAGGAGGAGGACACGTATATTTCTTGGAGTAGGAATAGTTTTGAGAATGAAATTGTAGTTTTAAACATAATTTTTATGTAGTATTTAACCATAAATAAGGTTAGAAATGAACATCTTTCCACAGAGTATTGTTTGCAGGGGTGCCAATAATAACTTCAAAAAAAAAATTTTTTTTTCTTTACCGTCTACAAGTTATAGGCGATACTTTCTTACTTGACCTTATATTATACCTTAAAAATATTATTTTTAAAATTTAACATATATTCAGGTTAAAGGTTTGCAGGAGTAAAGTAGCATTACAATTCAATAACAACAGAACTTTTGTTTTGCAGTAATTGTAAACTTTATCGATAAGTAGCTTTGCCAGTTCTCTTCTGAACATTTTTCGAAATAACCTGTCACATTTCATTTTGGTAAATAAAAGACGTAAATAGTAATGCTCTTTTCTACGAAACACAATGTTAAAGAAAATAATTTCTCCGAAAATATGAAATATGCATGTGAGAATGTCAGTGCAGTGTGTAGTTTTGACCACTTCAGTGATCATTCTTTATTGATTGGTTATTCGACGAGTGTGATAAGTTACTCATTACGTCTGTTATTATCGCAGAGGTAATACTTTCGTTTTAATAGATATTTTACAAAATGGAGCGTCATAATAATAAGCGTAAACGTGTTGTTATTACCTTAAAAGAGAAACTTGAAGCAATTCAACGTTTAGATAATGGTGAACTTCTTAAAAATATAGCGGAGGATTTAGGTGTAGCCGTGAGTACTGTTTCAGAGTGGAGAAAAAATCGCGAAAAACTTGAAAAATGGTGTAGTGTTTTATCATCGCCCACACAGGCACGAAAAAGTATGAAAAGCGGTGAATACCAAAAAGTAGATGATTCTTTATTTTTATTCTTTACACAGAATCGAGAACGTGGAATACCAATTTCAGGAACAACTTTAAAACATAAGGCAGTGAGTTTAGGCGAAGAGTTGTCGGTTATTGGAGCGCCTGTAAATTTTTCTGCAAGTGATGGATGGCTAGATAGGTGGAAAAAAAGACATGGTGTACATCAGGGGTGCTCAAACGGTCGATCGCGATTGACAAGTCGATCGCGAGTGCTTTTTAAGTCGATCTCGAGAAAAAAATTCCGATATAGAACTATTCACAGATTTTGTTTTAGGTAACTAAAACAAAATGTAATGAATAAACTACTAAAATTTATTCGATCCACAATTAGGCCAGAATAACCCCCTCATCACTTTCTTTTATCGTAATAACCCCCTGCTAGCGGCAAAAGGCGGCTTTATCAAAGGAACGCGCGGTACTTGTCAAAGAAAAGCCGCGTTTTTGATTCCCGCCGATTTTTCTAGAAACTTCGGGCGGCGCGTTTGACGGGAACATTCGAGACTTCGTTCGCACCGATATAAATGTTGCGCCTGCAGGAATAGGAGTCAGTCTGAGTTGTAACTTGAACGCGATACATCGATACAAAGTTTATTAATAAATAGTCCAAAATGAGTGCTGCGAAGAAAAGTAAAACTTATCATTTTAATAACGATTGGGAGGAAGAATTTGTTTCATTTGCCGTGCGTCAGTTGCAATACCTAAGCGTGGGAACTTAGAGAGGCATCATAAAACGGTTCATAAAAACTATGAAAGGATTTTCCGTCACAGAGTGAATTAAGAAAACGAAAAGTACGTGATTTGATAACTTGTTTGAAAAAACAACAAACCATGTTCAAAAGACCAGCCAAACAATCAAAAGCTGCAACGATCGCGTCATTTAAAATATCTCATATATTGGCGAAACACAAGAAACCATTTGATGATGGATTGGTTGTGAAGGAAGCATTTATTGAAGCGGGTTAGACTTTATTTGGAGATTTTAAAAATAAAACAGAGATTATGTCTGCTATTAGAGAACTTCAGTTATCTCGTCCGACTGTCACAAGGCGTGTTGAAGTCATGAGTCAGGACATGACAGATAAACTAAAACATGATATCATGGAATGTACATACTTTTCTTTACAGTTCGACGAATCCACCGATATGACAGACACTGCCCAGCTGTGTATTTTTATTCGAATGGTATTCAATGACATGTCGGCTAAGGAAGAGTTTTTGACAATGATTCCTCTGAAAGGAAAGTCCCGTGGCGAAGATATATATGAGGTTTCCTTCAATTTTGTAACAAACTACAAGCTACCAATATATAAACTAGTGTCCATTACAACCGATGGAACACCAGCAATGACTGGAAACAAAAACGGTTTTGTGGCATTGTGTCGAGCTAATGATGATTTCCCTTCATTTTTCTGCTTCCATTGCATTATACATCAACAGTTTTGTGTTCAAAAGTTCTAAACATGGAGGAGATTATGGGCATTGCAATACAAATTGTGAATTCATCCGTGCACGTAGCTAGTGAGTCAGCTGAACACACTGATTTAGTTCTTCACACGGACGTCAGGTGGTTGAGTCGCGGAAAATTCCTAGAAAGGTTTCAAGAATTATTGTCGGAAATAACAGCTTTTCTGGACGAAAGAGATGATGACACTCAGATGCTGAAAAACGGAAAATGGCTGACTGATTTGGCATTTTTGACAGACATCACAATTCATTTAAACACCATTAATTTGGAGCTTCAAGGTAAAGGAAAAACTATTATTGAGATGATTAGCGCAATAGACGCATTCAAAAGTAAATTGTAACTTATGATAGATCAACTGAAAAGAAGGGATCTGAAAAATGTTCCGTCTTTGAAAGCAAGGATTCCTCAGTTGAATTATGATATTTATGAGGCAGAATTATCAAATATTTTGAGCCAATTCGAAATACATTTTTATGATTTCAGTAAATTGGCAAATATCGCATCATTTATGAGTTATCCTTTTCGTGTAAAAACATTGAGGAATTAGCTACTGAAATAGCAAGTCAGTTTAACATGGACTCATGTTCTGTTGAAAATGAGTTAGTGCAGATTATATCAGACATACGTCTCAAAGCCACAGCATCTGATACAAAAATTCTGGTGTTTTATATCTGAAGATAAATATCCGAATCTAAGGCAAATCGCCCTTCAACTGACGGCAATGTTTGGGTCAACTTACTTATGCGAGTCTGCATTTTCTGAAATGAAGATAATTAAGTCAAAATATCGCAATCGACTAACTGACGAACATATGTCATCATGCTTGCGATTAGCACTCGGTAATTACGTACCATCTTATGAAAAGTATGCTGAGGACATGCAGTGCCACGCTTCAACATCCAAAGTCACTCTTTAGTTAAGTTTAGACACTAGAACTCGTTTGTTTTGTAAGAACCAATAAACTCGCAATTTTGAATAATTATGAGTTTTTCATTGACATTTTAGAGCAGACCTACACTTACCTTGACTAAAAAAATGCATATTGTGCGGAAAACTAATATCTATGCCACGATACACCCTACCTAGACGACAATCCTGCAACACACTTACTTGCAGCCTCTCAGAGTCAATCGATCGTAGTCTAACAATATTGAGGTAGATCGCCAGCGGTTTAAGTTTGAGCACCCCTGATGTACATCAACTTTGTGGAGAAAGATTGTCGGCTGATGTATCTGCTGCAAAAAAATTTGCAGAGAATTTTGAGCAGCTTATGAAAGAACATGGTTTACAACCAGGCCAAATCTATAATTGTGATGAAACAGGCTTGAACTACAAAATGTTGCCGTCAAATACCTTAGCTTCAAAAACGGAAGCTGAAGCACCTGGTTACAAACGTAGGAAAGAACGTATTACCATTCTTGCATGCAGTAATGCTTCTGAAAGACACAAACTCCCATTATTATGTATTGGTAAGTCAGCAAATCCACAAACTTTTAAGAATATTCGTCGCAATGCTTTTCCTGTTTTGTATAAAAATCAAAACAATGCCTGGATAAACACGACTCTATTTAAAGACTGGTTTTTTGGAGATTTTGTTCCCAAAATGGAACTTTTTTTAAAAGAACAGGGATATCCTAGAAAATGTATTCTGTTACTAGATAACGCCCCCACTCACCCAAGTGCGGAGCAATTTAAAAGTGGGGAAATAAAAGCAATGTTTTTGCCTCCTGTTGTAACTTCCCTCATTCCGCCGATGGATCAGGGTGTACTGGAAAATTTAAAACGCAATTACAGGCGTGTATTATTGGAGCATATTTTAGAAGAAGTAGATGAAGGTGGCAATCTTACTGATCGTCTAAAAAAGATAAATTTAAAAAATGTTATATATTGGATAGCTTCAGCCTGCAATCAGGTAAAGAGTAGTACTATGGAAAAATCTTGGTCAAAATTGATTCCACAAGAGGAGAGACATTACTCAGAGGCAGAAACAGAAGATAATGAAAGTTTACATCAAATGATAACAAGAATATCAGTATGTGAAAGTTTACGGAAACCGATGTTTGTGAATGGTTAAACAGTGATAGTGTGGAAGATGAAATGACTGGCCAAGAATTAATTAAAAGTATATGCAAAAATGCTAATAAAATAGACAGTATGACGATGATGATAACGAAGTAGAAGCCCTGACAATATTCCAGTAAAAATATCACATTCAGAAGGACTAGAGGCCCTAGAAAAAGCGTTAACTTATGTAGAACAACAAGAAAATGCAACCGCCGCGGACGTTTTGCTTATCAAACGTTGGAGAGACGTTGCAGCCTGAACTAACGCAAAACGAGTGCAGTTAAAAATTACCTCATTTTTAAAACATTAAAGTTAAGAATGAAACTGTTTTATTTTCGATTTTCCGTACATGTACATAAAATAAGTAAACCAATTGTTCTATTCTTTGTTTTATTAAATACCTATCGATTGTTTTTAGAGTAAAGTGGCAATAAAACTTGAATTACCCTCGTACATAAACTAAATATCAACTTCTCTTTAATTAAGCGAGCCTGAGAAAATATTTCTTTTTGATGCGAACCGATTGGTATGAAATTAATCTCTTCAATGATTGTTTTATACTCGTTTTGATGGGGCCGTGGAATCAGGCGATATTTATTTTATCATAACAATCTCTCTTAATATAAATAAACTTTTCAGGATATGCTAAACGCTGTTAAACAAACACGATAATTGGACCAGCATTAATAATAGTCGTCATATGGTTGAATTAAATGTAATGTTTAGGTTTGGGAATATGTATGAACATAAATGACATGTCTATTAATATACATTCCTAAGACGTTATATCGATATATATATATATATATATATATATATATATATATATATATATATATATATATATATATATATATACGTTACAATAGAGGTTTTTACGGATAATGGGATGTAATACATTAAAATTCCTGGTTTCAATCCGTTCGTCTAACAATGAATTTGCACGACGTTTCGCCAAAATCTCATTTGGCATTTTCAAGTGCTCTTACTGCTGCTGCTGCTACTCGATACTGTGATCTTGCTGCTGCTGCGGCCCAAAATTAACCGAGATACCGAAGTGTGGTCGCCGTCTTTTATAGGGCGACGTCTACGCAGATTGTAGGTGGGGGTCGGGAGTGTTCGTCCTGGCTTCGGTGTTTGCCCGTTGGGAGCCCATATCAGTGGTAATTACGGGTTCCAGCGCTATGCTGACTGTTGCCTTCTCGATGTTTTCGTTATTCCTTGGTTTAGCTAGTAGACCCTTCCATGCAGTCTAGACCACATGGGAGGCTCTCCCGACCCCTCCACCTACAATCTGCGTAGACGCGACCCTATAAAAGACGGCGACCACAGTTCGGTCTCTCAGTTAGCTCCGAGCCGCAGCAGCAACATGATCACAGTATCGAGTAGCAGCAGCAGCAAATACCAAATGAAATTTTGGCGAAACGTCGTGCAAATTCATTGTTAGACGATCGGATTGAAACCCGAAATTTTAATATATATATATATATATATATATATATATATATATATATATATATATATATATATATATGCATGCATATATGTATAGATATAGATAGATATGAAAATAGTTGGGGAACTCGGCAAAGGGGCACAACAGATGTTCACACAATATTCATTTAGCCAATATTTCGGTCCTAGGTTGGGACCTTCATCAGGGCACAAACTGAAAAAGAGATAACGAAGCAACCAATAAGGAAAGTCGGGTATAGAAAATTATTATTGTTAAGTTTAATTTTTAATTATTAATTTTTAATTTTTTTAATTTTATAATTATTAATAAATTCTTATTGTTGTTGTAAAGAAGTACACATTATTATTATTATTATTATGAAGAAGTACCAAAGTAAAAGTTGCAAGTGACTCACATGCAGTGTGCGAATCAATCTAACAATAATGACCATAAATAACAATTGTCACAACAAAGACCGACACTGAAATAAAATAGTATTCCCTAACATATTAATTTAAAATTATGGCATTTACAGCAAGGATGCCATTAGAAACCTTGGATGCTGAAAAATCAAAATTAATTAACCACCTGCCATCCGAAAAGAAATGACAAGTTTGACAAGGCGCTGACAAAGGGCAACTATCTGACAGAAGTAAGGGATCACTCAAGACAAAAGGGAAAAAGGGTTGAATAACCAGGAAAGAACCGGTTAAGTACAAATTAGGTACTACATCATTAGATTGGAATGTTGGTATAAAAGGAAAAGTACCCATTGGAAACGCTATTTTTTAACGGTATGGAAATTGAGTGGTGTAAAGGAAATATGATTTTTCTTCTTGAGAGGAGAAGAGAGGGATTGGAAAAGGAGCTGAAGAGAGAAGAGGGTTAATTTATTCGGTATATACTAAGCAATTTTAATAAAAATGGGAATGTAAATTAACCCTCGTCTCTCTATCTGTCTGTCTGTCCGTTAGTGCGTTACGTGCTTTTTTTTTAAACATACATATGTTCTCTGGCCAGGTTATAGGATATATTTTATTGCGTTAGGTAACATAAAGAATAAGCAGTGACGATAATAGTGAATCAAGTCGGAAAAAAGGTTACCGTTAACGCGTTCTCTTGCAATACACTGCCTAAACCATTAAATATGGAACAATATCATGTTGCAAAGAATATACATATAAAATGCAACGTCTCTCTGTCTGTCTGTCTGTCTGTTAGTGCGCTTATCACTTGAGAACCACTTATCCGATTTACGTGTTTTTATAAATTTATACATATGTTCTATACAATTCGATATAAGCCTAGATAAGGTGAGATAATGGGAGATAAGTATAAATAATGGGAGATAAGCAGAGATAAGTCTAGGTAATGGGAATTATGGTGAGATAATGGGAGATAAGGAGAAATAATGGGAGATAAGGAGAAATATTGCGAGATAAGTCGAGATAAGCCTAGATAATGGGAGATAAGGTGAGATAATGGGAGATAAGTATAAATAATGGGAAATAAGGAGAAATAATGGGAGATAAGCAGAGATAAGTCTAGGTAATGGGAGTTATGGTGAGATAATAGGAGATAAAGTGAAATAATGGGAGATAAGGAGAAATATTGCGAGTTAAGTCGAGATAAGCCTAGATAATGGGAGATAAGGAGAAATAATGGGAGATAAGGAGAAATAATGGGAGATGAGCAGAGATAAGCCTAAATAATGGAAATTGTGTAGAGATAATGGGAGATAAGGAGAAATAATGGGAGATAAGGGGAAATAGTGGCAGATATTTTTATTACGTTAGGTAACATAAGGAATAAGCAGTGACGATAGTAGTATATATATATATATATATATATATATATATATATATATATATATATATATATATATATGTATATATATATATATATATATATATATATATATATATATATATATATATGTATTCTCAATTTATATAATATAAATATTTAAATATAGACTGCAGCCCCACTAAATTATTTTTTTATTAACTAGTCAGTTGCGACTACTCCTGTCTCTGTATATATATATATATATATATATATATATATATATATATATATATATATATATATATATATATATATATATATATATATGAAGTCATAAACTCTTGATCTAAAATCAACGCCCCCACTGCTCCAATTGACTTCCAGGAGTCACAGACAAATTAATAAACTATTTGCATAACGCCATATATATGTATATATATATATATATATATATATATATATATATATATATATATATATATATATATTACAATCACGATTATTCGAATCGCGATTATCTGAAATCCGAATCCGGCTTATCCGAAACAAAGTGTTAAAAAGAAAAATGGTATTCCCATTAAACGAAGAAACCCCCATTCTTCGAAACAGACCATGAGTGGTTTCCTTAATGCATCGGGGACTCCCCGACATCTAGAATTTCACCGCTGTCTATGTTTTGGTGAGTCGACAAGTGTTATAAGTTACTCATTACGTCTATTATTATCGCAGAGGTAGTAGTTTCGTTTTAATAGATATTTTACAAAATGGAGCGTCATAATAATAAGCGTAAACGTGTTTTTATTACCTTAAAAGAAAAACTTGAAGCAATTCAACGTTTAGATAATGGTGAACGTAAGTGGAGAAAAGATCCCGAAAAACTTGAAAAATGGCGTAGTGTTTTGTCATCGCCCACACAGGCACGAAAAAGTATGAAAAGCGGTGAATACCAAAAAGTAGATAATTCTTTATTTTTATGGTTTACTTAGAATCGAGAACGTGGAATACCAATTTCAGGAACAATTTTAAAAACATAAGGCAGTGAGTTTAAGCGAAGAGTTGCCGGTTCTTGAAGCGCCTGTAAATTTTTCTGCAAGTGATGGATGACTAGACAGGTGGAAAAAAAGACATGGTGTACGTCAACTGAAAGTTTGTGGAGAAAGATTGTCGGCTAATGTATCTGCTGCAAAAAAATTTGCAGAGAATTTTGAGCAGCTTATGAAAGAACATGGTTTACAACCAGACCAAATATAATTGTGATGAAACAGGCTTGAACTACAAATCTTTCTCGGAAAGGCAATGGAAATCCACCCATAGTATCATGCATGGTAAAGCCCTCTGACTTAGGCCGTTCGGAACTGGCATTAAACTATAGGTCCTCTCTGTCCTTGGAATACTTAAAAAAAGGCACGAACCACAGGCACAGCCGAGAGGGTCGCCTATGTCCGTATCCGATAAGGCACTTCGAGAGATTCTTTAGTTCAAATTTACTATTATTTTAGAACTGTGTGTTCGTAAGGGAAGTAACTGGTAAATGATTAATTACTATTTTTTACTTCCTTCGGTAAAAGAAAGTATAACTGTTGTGTGGCCTTATTATTCCTTATTAGAATGAGGCATAGTCATTGTCGGGATTGAATAAATACAATTTTGCAGGAGTAATAAAGTTCACTCCAAGGTATCAGGTTCTTGGAAGCAATATATGGCTTAATCCCATATTAAAAAATGCATATAAACAAATTTAAAGTAAAATATAAACGCCTAACATTCATTTACATTTACACCTCTCTAGATGGAAGCAAGATAAATAAACGAAAACTATAAAATAAACTTTACTTCTAAATATTGATGTCCGGTCTCAAATAATGACCATCAATGCTCGCAAAAAACCGAACAACGTACTAAAAGCGAGGATCAACGAATGGTTAAGCGAATGTCTTTATCCATCGTTAAAATCCTATAAAGACTGTTTTATAGATTTTACATGTATAAAAGTAAAAAAGTACTAAAATTACTTTCAGAATTTTTCAGGACACGGATTAAATTGTATTTTTTGATCATTTTAACTATTCACAGCAATTCATTACCAATCCCTCAAGTAAAGCTCAATAAGAATTAAAGTCGCATCAGCACGGTGTCAAAAATTAAAACAATTTTAATTTAAAGCTTCAGGCACACCCAATGGTCAGCCGCATTATGGCTTTTGTGTACATAAATAGAATATTTGTGGCCAGGTACTTCACAGTCTCATATTTTCTGAAATGAAAGTAAACCTTTATTCGAAATTATTTTCGAAATAGATAAAGTCACGTCCTTATAACAATTATTATACAATTTTGCTAACATTTCTGAATATAGTTTTTTTTTTTATGGGTTTAGCACGCGTGCTACAGGGAAGTCCCCAAAGCGCTACAGGAGCGACACGTGTGCGGAGAAAGCGATTCACGTTGTTTTTAAATCGCTGTAAATTGTACTCGGTGGGAAACACAGTCCTGGGCAAATTATTCCAAAGGGATGATGTTCTCCATATAAATGACTGCTTGAAAAGCGTTGTACGAGGAGTAACAAGCTGAACCTCATACGGATGTGAAGTATTAGCGTGACCTGTACTTCTAACATGCACCGCTCTGGGAGGAATTAAGCGGGCCACATCCTTCGAACACTTTCCATGAAAATACTTGTAGAATAGGCTCAAGTCGCCAACCGTTCTTCGATGTTCCAGCAAATCAAGGCCACCTGTCAGTTCCGGGTCTCCAATCAGACGAACAGCTCTTCTCTGAATATAATCCAAGAATTGCAGTGTATGTTTGGGAGAGGAGCCCCAAACATGGGAGCAGTATTCCATAGTTGGTCAAATTTGAGCTTTGTAAAGAATTAACAGTTGTTGTGAAGTATAAACCTTTCTGGTTCGAAATAATATTCCCAACTTCTGAGAAGCTCTCCTTGCTATGCCTGCAACATGTTCATGCCAGGACATATTTGCTCCCAAATTTACGCCCAACAATTTGAGTGACGATGTTGGGGGAATGAAGTGCCCCGACATAACTATGTCGGGTACAGCAATATTAACTTTTTTAGAAAAAACTTCCGCCTGGGTTTTTGTAGCGTTAAATTCCACTTGGTTACTCTCACCCCAAGATAGAATTTCTTCTAGGTCTTTGTTAAGTTGAATGACTTCCTGCTGTCTGCGGATATTCGTCTGAGTAGCCGATGTCCGAGCGTTCAAAGTGAATGAAGAGATAAGTGTACTGTCATCTGCAAAGCTGTAGATTGGATTCTCGGTCTTTTCTAGCAGATCGTTGATGTAAATGAGAAAGAGAGTAGGAGACAGTATGGAGCCTTGGGGTACACCGGCGTTGATAGATATATAAATAAAGCTACTCACAAAAAGAAAAAAAATGGTAATAAATATGTGCCAAGGAAAAAATGGATAACCCGAGGTATCATGATATCTTGTTTAACCAAAGAAACATTGTATAATTTATGGAAAAAAAACCCAACACAGGAAAGCTTTAAGACTGATTACAAAAATTACGTCAAGGTATTGAATAGAGTAATTAAACGAGCAAAACTTAACTATGAATCGGCTATGGTTCAAAATGTTTATAGTAACAATAAATTACTATGGAAATATATACAACGAAAAATTAGGCTCAGTGTAAAAACAAACCCAAAGAAATCCGTCGACTGCCACTCGCAAAGAACGCTCTCTGAGGAAACATGAGAGCCACAAACAGAACTTTTCAGACATACCATAAGAACGTAGCTTAGCCAACAGCCCATCGTGCCAAACACGGTCGAATGCCTTGGATATGTCAAGAGCAACCGCTCGAGATTCTCCAAAGTGTTCAATTGCGTTGTTCCAAACATGTGTTACGTAAGTCAGGAGATCTCCTGTTGATCTATTTTTACGAAAGCCATATTGGTGATCGCTAATAATGTTGAATCCTTCAAGATATTTTAGAAGATGCTGATTAATAGCCTTTTCCATGACTTTCGATATTATTGAAAGCAGTGCGATTGGTCGGTAGTTATTTGGCAAGGTCTTCTTGCCTTTTTTAGGTAATGGCTGAACTGTGGCACATTTCCAGCAGGAAGGAAATATTCCCTTTCTGTAAGATAGGTTGAAAAGTCTACAGAAAACTGGTGTTAGTTCCCTCGCACAGTTTTTGAGAACTATGGCAGGTATTCCGTCAGCGCCAGAAGCCTTTTTGGTGTCTAGCTTCATCAAAATACGTTTTATGATACGCTGCCTGAAGACAATATCGGGCATCCTTGACTGCACTATGGGAATATTAGGTGGTGTTTTTCCTTGGGAATCGACAGTAGAATGTGAAGCAAAGAGTTCAGCCAACAAGTTCGCTTTCTCAATAAGTGTCTTTGCAATAGAATTATCTAGCCGTGTGAGTGGTGGAATGGTAAGTAAATCTCAAGATATAAGATCCCGCCTTCTTGCTTTTTCAATGGGGCAATAAACGACCCTATTATGGTTTTGTGCATAGTTGCTAGGTATTACGATAAACGTATTTTTATTTTACCTGCTTTGTATACCGCCCTCACTTGCACCCGCAATCATATAAGATCTGTTTTTCTCTATATATTTACTACCTGGCAACCTGGTTTGAAGCCCTTTAAGTATTTGATAATATAGGCCCAATAACCACAAGTCCCCATTAAGATTCGATTATTTTTATTTTTAGTTTTACTTACAACGTAACGGTTCTATTTTAATTATGTGACGTCCGTGGGAAAATTACAATAGTGGCTATCGCAAGAGAAAACATTTATCACTTGGCGCTAAATAAATAGTGAAAAATGTTTACGACAGTTTGGTAAAAAAAAAATTTGAATAATCAGAGTGCTTTGCAAGAAACCAATGAGCTAACAAAAACCCCAATTTCTACGATTAAGGGTATTGTAGGAAAACCATCACTCAGGAACAGAAAAATATATTCTATGTGTGAAGAGCAGTTGGTGCCGACACTAGACAAAATAAAATTAAGACTGGTGCAGGACGGGACCAATATACATTGTGGCCGATCAACCCTCCACAGAATTCTCTTAAGAATGGGATTCACGTTCCGAAAAATCAACAAAGGGCAAGTAGTGATGGAGTCACAAAGATTACAATCTTGCGACATATTTATTTACAACAAATTAAAAGGTATCGATCAGAGAATTGGCCAATAACACTGCGTTACAAATTAAAAAAAAAAATTAAGTACCCACTTAAATTTTTCCTGTTTATTTATTCATACACACCACTTATTAAGAATACATAAGTACTTTTTATCTATCACGTACTGTTTTTTAGGTATGATAGTTAACAATTTTAAGTAAAATACTTAAGGAGTAAAGTACAGTGTACACGTAGCTTCATTAATTGTTCCAATAATTCGAATAAAAACTGCTAAAAAAACTTATTATTAATACATTTGGACACAACTAAATATAAAATATATGGTAAAAAGTTTATATTGTACATTAAAAGTTAAAAATATTTAACTTTTTCTCTTATGGTGGGAAATATCTTATCGTTTTAAAAGCTAGCAGTAATCTCCCGACATAGCTACGTCCCAACGACCTTGAAACCGTTCCTCAAGCCTTTTCACATCCTGATGAAATCGTTCCCCTTGTTCATCACTCACTGCTCCAAGATTTGATGGAAAAACAGAGAAATGGGAATGGAAGAAAATGAATTTTTAATGACATTCGGCAACCCATCTTTTTGTATGCTCTTAACAAATCGTTCACTAAGAGTTCTGCATTCTCGGCTCTATGATTTCCTAAAAAACCTTTTATCACGGCTTTTAATGATGTCCATGCGCATAGTTCTTCGTCATTTAGTGTTTGATCAAATTTGTTGTTTTTCATTAATAGGCGTATTTGTGGACCAATAAAAATACCTTCTTTCAGCTTTGCGTCACTTAATCTTGGAAAAAATCGATTTTAAATATAAAAATCCTTCGCCATTTTTATCCATCGCTGTCACAAAATTCTTCATTAAGCCGAGTTTTATGTGTAGAGGAGGTAAAATGACGTCTTCGGGGTTGATTAAAGGCAAGTATTTTACATTTGACTTCTCACACACAAATTCCGTTCGTTTTGGCCAGTCTTTGATCAAATAGTTCTTATCAGTAGCTCTACTGTCCCACATGCAAAGAAAGCAGCAGTACTCAGTAAATCCACCTTGCAAACCAAGTAACATAGCTATTACTTTGAGGTCAGCGCACACTTTCCACTTAAAATTTTGATATTTAATTAAATCCAATATTGATTTCATATTTTGGTATGTCTCTTTTAAAACAGTTGAATAGGCCACTGGTATTGACGGATATTTATTACCATTATGAAGTAAAACTGCCTTCAGACTTGTTTTCGAACCATCAATAAAAAGACGCCATTCATTTGTATCATAGGGAATTTCTAACTCACCCATCAAAGATACAATGTCATTACAAAAACATATGTTTTCTGAAATAGAGTAAAAAGTTGCCATTTCTTTACTTCGTTTTCGTTGTACAGATATTTTTGTATCTGGTGCCAACAAGTGTCATTCCTGTAGTCTTGATCCAAGTAATTTGGCTTGTCTAACAGACAAATTCAAGTCCCGTATCAAATCATTTAATTCCCGTTGTTGAATTAAATGCGGTTGGCATAGATCACTTGAAGAGGGTAAAAAGTCTGGATCTTGGTTGTCAACTTCCATGTCTTGTCCATCGTTATTTTCATCGCTTGGTATATCTAACTCTTCAGTTTGACTTTTCTTAGGAGGCAAAGGAGGAGTCATGTCTTCACTATATGGTATTGGTTTTGTTACAGAATTCACAGAAGGGTACTCGATATTATGCTTAATTTTCTTTGAAAATCCTCGTACATTAGTCATGCAGAAGTAGCAATCGTTAAAATGATTACTAGGTTCGCGCCACACAGTCGGTACTGCAAATGGCATAGATGTTTTGTTTCCGTTCAACCACGACCGGAGAGTAGCATAACATGATACACAAAACAGTTGCGGAATCCAAGGTTTATCTTGATGTACAGTACGTCCAAAATATAGAAAATACGCAGTACATACTTTTTCAGATATTTTTTTTTCCTTGAGACTTGAGAATGTACTGTCCACACACGTAACAAAACTTGTTTGGTGAAGTTTTGCACTGACGGCGACTACTTTTTTCAGTATTCATCTTTAAAACTGTATTATTACACTCTTAATCAGGTAATCTCAAAGAAACTAACAAGAAATGAACATATCCTCTCGATAGATTATCTAGCTATTACATTTATTAATATGAACAATATGAGGGTAGGTTAAGAAAAGGTTATCGGTGTGTACCTTAAAAACAAGACGTGATAGAAATAAATGACATCCACTGCTTACATACTATAACTAATAGGAAACTATAATAGCAATCAGTTTTTCGGGTACCAAAGTCATGTCACGCAGTGTAATTTACCTTGACGAAACATGATTCGATACCCATGACACTGTGCAAAAAGGGTCGGTTGACAGCAGTACAAAATGTCAGACTAATGCACCTTCAAATAAAGGTAAACGAATAACCATTTTGCATGCTGGATCTGAAAAGGGCTGGGTTTCAAATTGTCTACTATTATCTGCAAAAAACATAAAAGATTCTAGTTTTGACTATCACGAAGACACGACCACAGAACTTTCTCAAAATTGGTTTCAAAATTCCCTTTTGCTAAATGTTCCCGAACAGAGTGTTATAGTTATGGACAATGCCACCATAGTCGCCTACTAAATAAGGTTCCTAATGCAGCCAACAGAAATACAGGAATATGTTCGAAAATAACATTTATTTTGACTTTCGTTATAAAAAAAGTGATCTTTTGGAAGTTTTGAAAGGCTATAAATTGAAAAAGAAATATGTTTGTGATAGGATGGCTGAGAAAATGTTTTGCGGCTGCCTCCGTATAATTGCGTGTTTAATCCAGTTGAACATATTTGGCATCAAGTTAAATCAAAAATAACTGCACAAAATGTTTCTCCTACTTTAAGTGTGTCAGTGGTTGAATTAGTAAAAAAAGTTATAAATGATATACCTTGTGAAAGCGGGAAGAATTCCATTCAGCACGTTGTTAAAGTTGAAGATTCATATATTTATGTAAATAATATAAAACCACTGATAATTACCTCAGCTGATGACAGTGATAGTGAAACCGAATTAAGCTTAAGTTAAAATATATTTTTATTTATACAATATGTCCCCTCTTGTAAACCCCATTCATTCAAACTGTATATTTGTACTTCTTATCCATTTGTTTTTACATGCATCTATAAATAAACATTCCCAAAAAGACTTATAATTTTGTTTATTTGCATTAATGAATAAAATTCTTAAGTCCATCTCTGCAACCTATCATAAACAAAAGGTCAGAATTTTTAAATTGCCCGCTTAAAACGGCAAAAATCAAGATCTTATATTTTGGGACAGGCTATACGAAGAAATATTGCACATAATCTGTCACAAGTAAAAGATACTCCAGGGCTATTTTCCTGGTAACATAAGAGTTTGCTCTAACCTCTCAAATCTCTCGGAAGACGTATAATACGAAACACTTTTACTAAAACCAACTTGTATTGGGATTAAAGACCATCCTAACCACAGAAGGTGCTTAGAGAATATTGAAACAACTTTGCATCTAATTATGTCTTGTCCTAGCAATCAAACGAACTCACCTGAACTCATTCTGGATAAGCAGAGAAGATTAAAGAGATTCAACCTGGAAAGCAATTTTTCGTAAATAATATTGGCTTTCTACAATCCTTAAAGAAGGCACGTGCACAACATCGATTAGTTTGCTAAGATTGCACTGTATTATTATTTTGTACTGGAGAATACATGTTGTCGCAGGAGAAGCGGCCGGTGCAGGCTAAGATCTTATAAATTCATATATGGTTGAGAGTTGAAGACTTACAGGCGAATAACCCAGAGGGGTTCTTTCGCCAACCCTATTTTTCTAAGTAATTTCAATCTGTCAAAACCTAAAATCTAACGTGGGAATCGAACCATTTGATTATCAAAAAATACTCTTAACCCCCCCCCCCCCCCTGTAGGGGGAGCATTCTACTAAATAGGAGCATTAAAAGGAAATTACTGGTGACCTTTAATTCATCCATTCCGACTTCAGATATATGTTCAACCCGAGAGAGGCCGGCAGTCTCCTCATTTCAGTCTTTTTTTGTCACAGTCTTCAGTCAGCAATGTTGGTTTTGAGAGTATATCGTTGTCTGCTTTGTGACAGCATGACATAATATGTACTCTGTTCTATATACTTAAATAAATCAGTATACTGACGTGCTGGAGATCGAACCCTAAACCCTGCCGATAGTAAACTGAAACTATTCCACCGAGCTAGAGTTGGCCCGAAATAAAGATTAAGAAGCCATCTCGTGTTTGACATTTTAAATGTTGATGAAGCAAATTTTGTTGAAAAATGTACGTCGATGACGTTCGAGAAGTTAATATTTCTCTAAATAACGGAAAAGTAACCTAAAAAATCTGCAGATCGGATACTGCAAGTCGCAGGAGCTTAAGGTCATCTAAAATGAAAGTTAAGAGTATCATAACATGTTTTACTGAATGAATTTAGTAAGTATAAATGGAGATTAGTAATCGACTAGATAAAATTGAACGAACTGTCAACACATGATAGGTATCCATTGCCAAATATAACAGTCGTTCTATATAAACTTGGTATAACTCAGTATTTCTTTCCCACTGGACAACGTACATTATTAATTTAAAAGTTCTGGACAACATCTTTAGAGTGCTTAAGATGTAACGCAACAGTTTGCAACTAACGCATAGGCTGAAAAGTTTTTGGTCTGAACATAGATGTCGCCCTTTTCAAAAAATTCATATGATTTTTAGGAATTATCAACCTTCAAACGATACGTGTCAAAATTTTATGATATTTTGACGATTAGTGTACAAGTTACAGTGGTTTTAGTGACGCTACTTTTGATATTTTCAAAACGATGGAAAAAATTAAATTTTGTATGCTAATTAATCACTGTTTTTTTTTTTTAGGGAAAAAATACCGTTCAAGCAAAGCAATGACTTGATAAGTGTACGGGGACTCTGTCCCTGGAAAATCACTCATCATTTACTGGTATGCTGAATTGATGCTGAACGCTTTGGACCTCCAAATGTGGAGGTTACACCGGAAAACATCCAAAAAGTCCACAAAATTGTTTTAAATGACCGTAATGTGAAATGCGTGAGATATCTGACAACCTAACGATATCAAAAGAACGTGTTATATTTGGCATGAATCTTTGGGCATGAGAAAGCTCTGTTCGAAATGGGTACCGCGTTTGTCTAGAATGGGCCAACAACAATGTGTTGATGATTCTGAGCGCTGTTTGGTCCTGTTTAAGAGCAATAAAAAAAAAATTTCATGCGATATGTGACAATGGATGATGGATGGTTGGATGGATGTTATGGGGTCAGGGCACATCGACTGCTAGGTCATTTAGTTTAGATAATTATACGATGAAGTTAATCTCTTTTAAATAATTTTTAATATTCGGATGGAGTGAATCGAATGATATTATTAAAAGCGGTAGGTTGGATGGAATTTGGTGTTTGTCTCTGATAGGTTTAAAATGTGGAGTCTCAATTATGTGGAAGACTGTCAAAGGAGAATCGCAAAAGAGGCATGTAGGGGTTTGGTCATTTAGTAAAAGGTATCTGTAGGTAATATAGGTATGTCCTATGGCCAATCTACCCATGAGAACATTTTCCTTTCTCGTCATGTTCAAGGAGTTTAGGGGAGGGTAGACCAAAGGTTTAGTGGGCCATAGTTTATTATTAGAGGGAATTAGGTCCCAGTCAAGTTGGAATAATGAACGAAAAGTATGATTAAGGAGGGAATTGAAATCTCTGGGGTGATTTTCATCCCATCCTGTGGTACCTCTCTCTATTGCTATTACGATGTTTTAATTTTGCCATATAACATAGGTCCAAAATCTGGCGAACATAGTTGAATTTTAGCTTTTGAGATTTTATGGAGGTAAGAGCGCTGTAGGAGTCAGAGATAATTAGTAAGCGCGTAGTAGATCTGATAGTTAGAGCGTGGTGTATGACTTCTTTAATTGCTAAGAGCTCAGTGGTAAAAATGGAAGTATACGATGGAAGTTTAAACATTTTATTTGTTTGAGAAGTGGTGAAAGAAGCACCTACCCCCTTGTTTGTTTTGGATCCATCGGTATAGAGTAGAGTATAATTGGGATATTCTTTCTAGAAATATTGTCTAAGTAATGGGTTTGGAGTTTCCGTTTTCCTAGTGAGAGCATGGAGAGATCGCTAGGGGGACAGTTTGAGAGCCATGGAGGGAAAGATGAGTGAAGTGGATAGTCGTATTTGGGGGGAGGAATATTATGTAGAGATAGTAGGGAGATGGATGAAACATGGATCCACCACTACACACCGGAATCAAATCGGCAGTCAGCTGAGTGGATAGCAGCCGATGAAAGCCGCTTGAAGCGACTAAAGACACAACAGGCAGCTGGGAAGGTTTTGGCCTCTGTATTTTGGGATGCGCATGGAATAATTTTCATCGACTATTCTGAGAAGGGAAAAGCCATCAATAGCGTATATTATATAAAGTTATTGGTGCGTTTGAATGCAGAAATCGCAAAGAAATGGCCTTAAATGAACAAGAAAAAAGTGCTCTTTTATCAAGAGAATGTACCGTGTCACAAGTCAATGGTTACGATGGCAAAATTACATGAATTGAAGTTCGAATTGTTCCCTCATCCACCGTATTCTCCAGATTTGGCCCCCAGCTACTATTAACTATTCGCAGACCTCAAAAAAAGTGCTCGCGGGAAAGAGATTTGACTCCAATGAAGAAATTATTGCCGAAACTGAGGCATATGTTGAAGGCAAAGACAAATCCTTCTACAAGAAAGGTATAGAAATGTTAGAAAAGCGTTGGACTGATTGTAGCGCTCTTGAAGGATGCTATATTGATGAATAAAGTCGAATTTTGCAAAAAAAAATGTGTTTTAAGTAGCTAGACCAAAAACTTCTTAGCCTACATGTTATGTGTACATCCTTGTATAAAAGCCGTATTTTATAGAGTGTATTGTTAATTTCTCACACAATA
Source organism: Pachyrhynchus sulphureomaculatus (assembly GCA_019049505.1). Taxonomy (NCBI): domain Eukaryota; kingdom Metazoa; phylum Arthropoda; class Insecta; order Coleoptera; family Curculionidae; genus Pachyrhynchus; species Pachyrhynchus sulphureomaculatus. The sequence goes on from CM032449.1 coordinate 220,938,929, forward strand.
CACAATAAAGTTGTAGATATTATATATATTATTATACCTGCTAGGTAAATAACAGTAACGTAAAACACAAATAGGATTTACACAAAACCAGCGATAGAATTGTGTGAACACATCCAATAAAGAGATAAGGCGGACTTTCAACAGAAGCGTTTTCCATTCTCCATTTTCCCACAGATGTTATTATTGCATCGTGTATATAGTTTGCAACCGTTTTATTATCCATGGATGGGAAGCTTTTGTATAATATTGCGATATGTTCGCTTGCAGGCTACATGTTGTTTAATTTAATGGATTTTTGTTTCTACGGGATTACTGTGAGGTTATAGCTCGCACTAAATTTGTCGCTCGTTTTTAAAAATTGAGTTATCTGGTCAAAATTAACGTAGATAAATATAGAAATTCCCCTTCAAAATAATTAATATTTAAAATTATATAAAAAACAACGCTATGTTTTAATTTCCAATATACACTCCTGGATAAAATTAACGCAACAATATATTAAATCATGCAAATCTCTATAATGAATTAATTTTAATAATTTTTTATGAACATTGGTTACACTAAAAGTTAGAAAACACTTATTCGGATACTTTAAAAGTGAATTAGCTACCAAATTTCTGTATAAGATTCGAATTAAAATTATTCTTAAGACCTAATAACAAAATCGTTCAAATTATGTAATAATGAAAAAAATAAACTGGGACACTAGTAGCAAAATTAATGGTGTAACTGGGACACTAGTAGCGTGTGTTACCTCCTCTACTTCGGATGACAGCGTTTATGCGCCTAGGCATGCTTCTAATTAAATTTTGGATAAAATCTTGAGGAATTTGCTCCCATTCTGTGATAACTGCATTTTCAAATTCCCTCAGGTTTCTAGGTGCAGGTATATGACGTTTCACATTTTTCTTAAGGTGATCCCATACATGTTCTATCGGATTCAGATCCCGGCTTTTTGGTGGCCATTGCATAATCGGTATATCAACTTGATTAAGATAATCGAGTACCTCCCTAGCCATGTGAGGTCTAGCGTTGTCTTGCATAAACAGGAAATTGGGCCCCACAAAATGACCGAAAGGCATCACATGTTCTATTACAATATTCTCAAGATAGTAGTCAGCATTCATGGATCTCGTACGGAGAGGAACTAACTCTGTGCGAGCATCAAAGCAGATGCCACCCCAAAACATAACAGAGCCACCGCCGAATGGAATCCTTGCAGAAATATTGCAAGGAGCAAACCTCTCTCCTGGTCTTCGCCATACTCGCACACGACCATCTGGATGTTTTAGACTAACCCTAGTTTCATCTGTGAAGAAAACTTATTTCCAATCATCCACAGACCAGTTTTCGTGATTTCGAGCAAAACGTAACCTGGCAACTCTGTTCTCTCTAGTAAGCAAGGGCGCAGTGGCTGGTCTCCTACTGTTTAATCCAGCTTCATTTAACCGTCTTCTAACTGTTTCAGAAGAAATTGTGACATCGCGAACAGCTTCGAGTTCGTTTCTTATTATAGAACTAGTGACAGTCCTGTTTCTTAAAGCATATTGTCTTATAAAACGTTCATCTAGGTCGCTAGTGCATCGTTTTCGCCCTTGCCCTAGCCTTCTAGAATAAGTTCCTACTTCATTCAAGCGTCTTACCATACGACTTATTGTGGAACGATGTTTGCCTAACAAATTGGCAACATACCTCTGACAATATCCCTCGTCCAATAAAACTGAGGCTCGCACTACCTCGTGTTCAGTTTAAATTCCTTGTTCGATTCATTTTTTTTAGTTCTTCGGGGTCAAAAATAAAACAGTCTACGACAAAAACGTATTACTTTGAAAAAGGGAACAATTTATAAGCTTACTTTTAAAGAAAATCTATCGTATTATTACGGAAAATTGTTTATCTTCTAAAAAATTCTTTAAAAATGTAAATCTAAACGAATTGTTTTGATTTCTGTCATGAACAACAAAACAAAATATGCATAGCCTACTATTCAAATACTCGATAAACTTTAAAACTGACATAAGAAAAAGATAAATTAATTTTCAGATTGTTGCGTTAATTTTGCCCAGGAGTTTATTTAAAGTCACTTGACAATTGTTTCACTATACAATGGCTTCTTCAGAAGTAAATAAGAAAGAAAAATATTTGGTAGTAATCCTGGTTATATAATGCTTAAAACTATCCTTTATTATCTAAGATTATGCTAATCATTTTATTATATTTTATTTATAGACAGAATTATTTTAAGAATGCAAATCTGTGGTACTATTTCCGAGAACTAATAAAGATTACGTAAGGGTGAATGGTTTAAGTCTACCTGTTCGTTTAATAATTGATTGGAGTTTTTCCGTTTGTTAATTTCGAGACATTCAAGCAAATTTAATTTTTTAGATTTATTTTCTACATGTAGGATTTTTAGCGTATCATCAAAATTATGGGATTCGTTTATAATATCGGTTGCGTAATGTGAATTGTTCTTATTTTTTAAATAACTATGTTTATATTCTTTAATGCGAGTTTCAAAAGACCTACCAGTTTGTCCGACGTAGGTTTTAGTACAAGATCCACAATTTACTAGATAAACTCCTGATTTTAAGGATTTCTTAGATTTGGTTTTGTTATTCAAAATTATACTCCCTAAGGAATAACTGGTTTTGAATGCTATTTTATTGTTCTTTTTTATTAAATATTCGGAAATTTTTCTAGTTATTTTCCCTGTGTATGTGAGTACTAAATTTTCCTTTTTTGTCATTAAATCCATTATTAATTGCTATTTGTTTGATTATGTTGAATTCTTTGTTAAAATTAGTTTTAGTCATAGGGATATGTAACAATCTATGTATGAAAGAGTTAAAAGCTGCCATTTTGTGAGGATAAAGGTGGGATGAACTATTGTGTATGACTGTGTCAGTATGTGAAGGTTTGTGAAAAATTGAGAAATCGTGTTTATTATTCACTTTTGATATAGATATGTCTAAGAAATTTATAGAGTTATTGGTTTCTAATTCTATGGTAAATTTAATATTAGGATGCAAATATTTAGGAAGTGAAGTAGGATTGTTAGTTGTCTACCTATTCCCGTGAAACAGGAAATGATATCGTCAACATATCTATACCAGTAAACAATATTTTGCTTACCACGTTTTGATGAATTTTTAGTTCTAAATGATCCATGAAAATTTCCGCTAGTAAAGGACTTAAAGGATTACCCATTATTAGACCTTCTTTAATTAATTAATATTTGTTTATAAAACTATGATAATACCTTAATTTCATATTACGAGGGATATCCAAAAAATCCCCTATCCCTTCCTTATCAAGGAAAATAAAAAAAATAATAATTAAAAAATTACGAGTACAAACAAATCTTTGAATACAAGTACTCATTTTTCTACATAATTTCCACCGATTTTCAAGCATTTCTGGTACCTAGGCAACAGTTTTTTTATTCTCGTTTTATACCATTCTGCCGCCAAATTTTGGAAGCAATTGTCCACCCCTCTTTTCAGTTCGTCGTCATTGGCGAAGCGCTGAGCTCCGGAAACAGATTGAAGTCGCTTGGAGCAAGATCTGGAGAGTACACATAATGGTCGAAAATCATCCATCGGAATTTGGCCAGAAGCTTACACGATACATGAACAGTATGTGATCAGGCGTTAGACAGAGATAACATTTTCACCATAAACACTGCATACCTAATGATGAATTTCCGCAGCTGATTCATTTTTTGGATTAAAAAAATAAATAACTGCGTATTTCACAACTAGCGGCAACACGAAGTGGAGTGTCCATGGGGCTTGGCTCGATATTGACTTTTGAGCATAGGACTGAACCGATTGCGAGCGCTACCATTATGTCCAAACTAAAATTCCCTGCACTCGAGAACTAACTGCGTCACGCGTATCTCGACATAAAAATAAGAGAACTTTATTTTTTGGATACACGTCGTATTTATTATAAAATTAAAAAATTTTAAATTATTGTCCTTGGAAGGTCATTATTTTAATAAGAATGAAAGATACTTCCAATACCAATATACTTATTTAAATAAAATTTAAAAAACTATCTAAAAAATGTGTGAGTAAATATAGTCGGTAAATAATCATGTTTTTTTTGGCCGAGGAAGCTTTTTTATAAGTTTTTCACCTTTTGAAACCCTCCGTATTTATCTCGTTGCGAACAAGTAAATAAATCTCATTCAGCTTACCAGATAAGTTTGTTTGGACAAACAATGTCAAAAAGTCCTTTCACATGATATATTTCCATGGAAAAATTCGCCCTACTTTCTACAAATATTGAAAATATACCGACTACCGATGCATTTTCATTTAATTCGTGAAAAATAATAGTTGAAGTAAATTAAATTTGAGCCAGAAGACTTGGGATGGAAATATAGCAACTGTTCTAGGAGGTGGCTAAAAACTTGAACACTTGAGATTGGTTTGTTAATATGGGTTTTTTCATTTTTAGTGTTCCGTACGGAACACTTATAAGAACACTTCGGTGTCTGTCAGTCCATCTGTCTGTCTGTCCGTCTGTCACACCCGATTTTCTCCGAAACTATTTGTCATAGAAAGTTTAAATTTGGTAATGATATAGGAATTGATGGCCTCATCAGAGCCATGTAGTTTTGAAAGTTAAATTTTGACTTACGGGGTTAGTTTCACGAAAGTGAAAAAAAAAAATTTTTACTAGGTAATCGAGTGTGGTGTCAAATGAAAGCTTGTGAAAACACGAGAAAAAAATATATATATAATGTAATACTTGCGCGCACTTTTCGTTGTATTATTTTTAAAAAATCGCGAAAAATCGCTGTCCACCGGCCTTATCTCGAAAAGTACTTATCAAAAAATTTTGAAAAAATTCTGGAATATTCTCCACGGGGTGTAGATTGAACAAAAATTATCACGAGTGCATTATCTGTAATAATTTATCTGGTACATAAAAAAAACAGAAATTTCAAGGTCATCAATTTTCAGTAAAGATTGGAAATAAACTTTGTTGAAAACTCATTTGGGGTGTGTTTTATGAAGTCACTGATCATTTTATACTTCCGTTACAACATTTTTTAATTTAAAAACAATCAACGTACGGAACACTAATTGCGCAAGTTCAACTTGCACTTGCCGGGTTATTAATTTTCTACGTTATTAACTATGCTGCAATTTTGAAACTATAAGCGATACAAAAATGGCAAAATACTTTTTCTTCTTGTTCTTCTTCTCAATAATATCAAATGCCTTATGAAAATCGGTGAAAGCCAAACGTATTGGTACCTTATATTCTGTGCATTTGTCTGTTACAGAACGTATTGCGTAGAGGTGGCCGATCATGCGAAATTCCTTTCTGAAGCCCGCCTGTTCCAGAGGTTGATAAAAATCTAGTTTTGCTGTTAGGCAATTGGTTAAGATTTTAGTAAAGAGCCTATATAAGTGCGACAAAAAAGTTATGGGTCGATAATTTTTGATATTAGTATTATCGCCTTTCTCAAAGAGAAGTATAACCTCCGAATTATATCATTTTGTGGATATTTTTCCGTTATAGAGACGTTTATTTAGTAGGATTTTCAATGCATCTTTCTGAGATATACCGCCAAGTTTCAGCCTTTCTACAGTGATTTGATCTTCTTTTTCTTTCTTCATGCAATTAAACTTTTTAAAAATTGTAATAACTCATAACATCACACTACCTGTATAAAAGTGTTATGATCATTACAACAATTCTTTCATTTTTGCATTTGATGCTGGATTAGCCAATCATCGATCTTGACGAAACGTGCCTCCAGTATAGAAATAAAGTCTTTGGTGTGGTGCTGATAACTATTGCGTAATTCTTAAGGTGCAGGACTTGACAAGTAAGCTATTGATTCTGAAGCAAGTTTAAAAAAGTAGCCTATTACTCTACTCAGGATACGTCAACACTACACCAAACACTTTATTTTTACACTCCACGCGCGTTTCGCTAACCGTGTTAGCTTCATCAGAAGCGATGATTGACTAAAGCTAAACTACAAATCTACCCCTTAGCCTAACCCTTGAATTACTCAGGCGGAACTAATGGCATAGGCAAGGCCATCAGTTCCGGTCAAGTAACCAGTAGAGGGGACTATAAGGAATAGGCCCTCTGTTTTTATTTAAACTACTTTTACATTTTATTATTTCGATACTTTCGTATGGTTTCAACAATCTCCTATCAGATACATTTTTAATTAATCTTAAATTATCTAAAGTTACAGTATGATCAGCTTCAAGGGCATGTTTGGCAGTACCAGACTCTTCTGTTCTACTGTATTTTAAATGTGCTGAATCTTCTTCAAATCATGTTTTAATTGATCTTTTAGTTTGCCCAACACACTTTTTGTCGCAATCATTACAACTAATTTCATAAATTCCACTTTTCTCACAATTAGGAATCTTATCCTTGGAATTTCCTAAGATATTCCTCAGATTGTCTGAGGACTTATAGACTAAGATGAGGCCTACCTTATTAAATACCTTATTGAGTGCTCTGCTATATTTCGGATTACATGGTATGGAGACATACCAGGTGTATGCATAAGTTTTTGCCGGTTTTTGTGGTAAAGAAAACACGTAATTTTCAAGGGAAATTCATTTTTTATTTATTCAAAATATTGGCCATTGGCTTCTACACACTTCGCCCATCTTTCAGGTAAATTACGAATACCATGCCAGAAAAACTGCTTGTCTTTTGCGGCAACCCATTCGTTGAACCATTTTCCAATTTCCTCGAAATTGCTGAAGTGCTGCTCTGCAAGCGCGTGCCCCATTGATGCGAAGAGGTGATAGTCAGATGGCGCCAGTCGGGAGAGTATAGCGGGTGTGGAAGGATTTCCCATCCAAGCGATTTCAAGGTGTCTTTCACTGGTTTTGCTGTGTGAGACGGCGCATTGTCGTGTAACAAAATCACTTTGCCATGTCTTCTGGCCCATTCTGGTCGTCTTTCGATCAATGCGCGATTTAAATTAATCATTTGTTGGCGATAGTGTTGTACATTAACGGTTTCGCCGGGCTTCAAGAGTTCATAATACACAATACCGCTCTGGTCCCACCAGACACAAAGCATGGTCTCCTTGCCGAAGCGATTTGTCGAAACCATATCTCACATGTTCTAATCGATGGAGCGTGTTCATCATGTGTTTCTACCAGCAAACGATGACTTTCCGCAGCATTTTTCTTTTGATTAAATAAGAAAAAGCAATGCATGCCGCAAATGTTCTTTTTCAGGCACAAAAGTCGACATGATCACTGAACGATACAATACAGACGCTAATATTTGGAGGACTCAACTTGTATATGTTGGTTAGGTTAATGTCAGACGAACAAACTGACGTATCTATCAAATTCATACACTGCGTACTGTTCGCTGGTGCCATCTCTTAATGAAGCCGGCAAAAACTTATGCATACACCTGGTATTTTATCTTATTTTCTTCGCGTGTGAAAAAAGTGAAATTCTGCATATTTAACCTGAACTTATGTCTATTTATTAACTTCATCATCGTCATAACCATTAACTCTAGTTATATTTCTAATACGATTCTTTCATTATTGAAGTTACTCTATTCAGAGGAAAAGCGACCAAACGTTGAACTAAAAAATGTAATGCAGCTAATTTGTGTTGTTTGCGATGAAATGAATCATTAAGAATATATCTGTCTGTTACTGGGTCTTTTCTATAGCTATCAATTTCTAACCTATTATTATTTTTAATAATTAAAATATCTAGAAAAGGCAGTTGTCTTTTGTTCTCAATTTCGTAAGTTAATTTGATGGAATCATATCGGCTATTTCATTTGCAAACAAGATCTTCTATATTTGCTTTCTTTGTATCAAAAATCGCGAAAACATCATCCACATACCTATACCATACCCTTGGAAATTACTCAAATTCTTCACTGGCCTAGGTTTCAAACTTACTTATGAATAAATTGGCTATGAAAGGTGATAAGCAATTACCCATAGCTGTTCCTTCTTTCTGAACATAAAATTGACTGTTATATTGAAAATCATCTTATTCCATACATTTAATTAATGTTAAGTATTCGTGAATAATTTCGTCCTCAAAATCATTCATCCTAAGTAATTCTACGAGATATTGTAAAGTTGGTGGTATTGGCATACTTGGAAACAAAGAACTGACATCAAAAGAAATTAAAATTTCACCTTCGTTAAGAACTAGATTTTTTGTTTTATTAATGAATTTTAAACAATTCTTCACTGCGAAACTATTTAATGGTAAATTCTCAAGTTCTTTTGATAACCATGTGGATATCAAATATGTGGGTGATTCGACCGATGAAACAATGGGTCGCATTGCTTTTCCAGGTTTGCGAATTTTGGGTAAGCAATACAGCTTTAATATGGTCACATTTAATTTAAATTTTAGCGAATCGGAGATCAAGTTCTTACATTTCTTGAAAGAATTTTTAATCTCTGTTATCATTCTCGGTAATGGATTTCTTATTACCTTTTCATAAGTGTCAGATTCCATAAAATTATCTACACGTTCCAAGTATTCTTTCTTATCCAATCCCTTAACTACTTTTATGTTTTCTTGTGAATTAGAATTTGTGTTGTTAACCATATTTTTTGTTATTTGATTGCAACATGCTTCCCTAACAAATGATTTACTATTTTCTGGAAGTGTACTAATGGAACTTTCAATGTGAGCAACTATTTCTGATAAGTTATCTCTAGTAGGGGGTACTGCATAGTTAAGACCTTTCTTTAAGATGCTAAATTTAAGAAGTCGTATTACTGTTCCAGCTGTGATTTCGACATCTCGCAGTAGTAATATGTGAAGATATTTAGTTTATTTTCTGTGGGTAAATATTACTGCAATTTAACATGGAGATAAATCGGCCATACGAGGGCTACCTTTTAAGGCTTTACAAAAACAATGAAAGAAAAAAAAATTTGATACAAATCATTTTATTGTTTCTCAAAATATTCGCTTTTAAGATTCATACACAACATTTTTTCCACTCTAAAGTTGGTAGCTCAATATCATGGTTTTGGAACGATTCAGTAGCTTCTTGCGGTGATGAAAATCGCTGTTCACGCATTTTTTTTTTTGACTTTCGGAAACAAAAAAAGAAGTCAGTAAATCAGGTGAATATGTTTGTGTTTTTCTCAGTCAAATAATTAATTGTTTGACTTGGTGCACCGACGTTTTTTTGAAACAACAATCGATTTGGGTGTACCTTTACGAAAATCATTGCTAACGGAAGTACGACGATAACGAAATTCCGCAAACTAATAGTAAACAGTCTTTTCTGATGGTGATTCCTTACCAAAAGTTGAACGAAGCAAATCGAGGCATTTTTGTTGATTTAGGCCTTTACTCAAACCGAAAAAATCGTCCAAGGAACACCATCACATGAAATTTCCATTTGTTTACAAAACTGTTTTGTAAACGCTCCCTGTAAACAAACTACCCAGCCAATTTCTAAGTTGCCACTGTTTTAACAATAACAAACGTTAAACTTTACAACAATAGTAATATCACATTCCAACAGCGTCATCTAGTGGTCGTTTGTAAAAACTTACCAGGAGTACAAGTATGAAATGTGGATTTTTTTTCTAAAAAAACAAGTTAAAATTCGGAAGAATTATAAAAAGTGCTTTATTCAAAGTATGCTCTATCGCTTATTATACATTTTTTTCCATCTTTCGAGCAATTTGTGAATACCACGCCAGTAAAAATCTTCCCCTTTTGCTGCGAACCATTCATCGAGCCATTTTTGTACATCTTCCTACGAACCAAAGCACTGCTCAGCAACTGCGTGACCCATCAATGCAAACAAGTGGTAATCGGAAGGAGCCTAGTCTGGTGAGTAAGCCACATGGGTAGAACTTCCTAGCTGAGTGCTTCCAACGAGTCGCGAACTGGTTTTGCCGTATGTGATGGAGCATTGTCATGAAGAAAAATGACACTGTGTTGCCTCTTTCGGTTTCTGGTCTTTTTTCAAGTAGCGAACGGTTCAAATCGGTCAATTGTTGTTGGTAACGTTTAGTATTAACCGTTTCCCCAGGTTTTAACAGTTATAATAAACCACGCCCCTCTGGTCCCACCAAACACAGAGCATCGTCTTTTTGCCAAAGCGATTCGGTCTTGCGGTCGATGTGGATGATGCGCCTGGGTCTACCCATGATTTTTTTGCACTTTGGATTCTCAAAATAAATCCACTTTTCATCCGCTGTAACTATACGATGCAAAAACGACTTCCTTTTGTACCGAGCGAGCAAAATGTCACACGTGTTTTTGCGCTTTTCCATTTGCCTGTTGTTCAACTCACGTGGTACTCATCTACCAGCTTCTGAATCTTTCCCATCTTTTGAAACGCCGAAACCATCGTTCACACGTATTTTACGATGGAGCATGTTCACCATAAGCTTCTCGAAGCAATCGGTATGATTTAACAGCAGTTTTCTTCAAATGAAAACAAACAATTAATGCTCTTTGTTCGGTATAAATTTCGACATATTGAACACAACACTATGCACACACTTTTCCAATTTATCACTCGTGCGCGTCTGACACTTGTTGATGACACAACAAAATGGCGCAGTGTCAAATTTTTATATCCGACAGAGTAAAATAAGAAGCCACAGAAGAAAAAAAAACTTTAATAAACGTTAGTTAAGCTTTAAACATGTCATCAATTATAATAAACTTATTCATTTAGTTCTCATTATACCGCCTATAATCCTACTTAATCCAATTAACAGTCTTTTGAATGAAAATTTCCAAAATAAAAGAATATTGAACGACATATAGAACTCTCTAGAAACTATAATGAGGCAAGCGAGATAATAAAAGAACTCAAGGGAATGGTTCAAACTCCGAAATAGTACAATTGTTGGATATTTTCCATGTTTTCCATGTTTGCTGTTAAACGTGCATTTTACTACTATTCTAAAACTTGGAAAGAAACGTAATGAGCCAAAAGTTAACAGCCTTATCCGAAGAAACTCTTCAGAATTACGGGAAGGTTACGGTCCGCTCTACTTTGAATGGATTTTTTTTTAATTTAAAAATAAGTTGTCTAGCCATGTACAGGGAATCAAATTTATTTATTTATTAATTTTATTCAAGCAAACACGAAAATATTCATATTTGGATTGTGTATACAATGTCTACGTGTCGAAGCCATATCTGAAATTAAAAAAATAATTATTCTGAGTCGGGTAGATCTTAAAAAACTGCAGGTATCGTTTAAGTTAGGGTAGACCGAAAATATTAAAAAACATGAGCTGCCAGAGAAAAACTAATATCGGATTCGAAATCAGAACACTACAATAAGCCAAAAAAATAGAGGAAAAAATCAAAAAAAAAAATGTTTGTTGACCAGTGTAATTGCTTTAAAAACACGAACTTTAGAATTAGAATATAATAACAAACTCTTGCATTCATACTGAAAATCTATAAATGTTCAGGGTCGATTTTCTCGTTAGTTATAGTGATGCGGCAGTTATCACTATTTTTATACAGTTCTTACAAGGAAGACATAGATATTTTTCAACTAAACATTCAGCAATTTAAGAATGTACTATGGACATATTTTGCAAGTGATGTTGGTACTGGCTTGAAGAATTAGATTATCGATGAAATCAGTTTTTTTTAGATTAATTGATGTTGTTCTTTGGAAGATTTGTTTTGTTACCATCCTGAATATATAAATAAATATATCTGTATATATATATATATATATATATATATATATATATATATATATATATATATAATATATATAAAATGCAACGTCTCTCTCTCTCTCTCTGTCTGTCCGTCTGTCTGTCCGTTAGTGCGCTTATCACTGGAGAACCACTTATCCGATTTACGTACTTTTTTTTTAAAAGATACATATGTTCTCTGGCCAGGTTATAGGCTATATTTTATTACGATAGGTAGCATAAAAAATGAGCATTGACGATAATAGTGAATGAAGTCGGAAAAAAGTTTGCTGCTAGCGCGTTCCCTTGCAATATACAGCCTAAACCATTAAATATGGAACAATATTATGTAGCAGAGAATATCTATAATCTATAATATATATAAAATGCAATGTCTCTCTGTCTGTCTGTCTGTCCATTAGTGCGTTTATCACGCGAGAATCACTTATCCGACTTACGTGTATTTTTTTTAATTCATACATACAGTGTAGTAAAGAGTCTTCTAAAAAAAGTATGAATTACTTTTTGTCTTAAATATGCCTTACTTAATTAACAATTAATAATTAATCAAATCATATGCAATTTTAACGTCACAGCTTAAATGATGCAAAATAATAACAGGAGTCAAAACTTATCGCATTTTGAAATTTACGAAGGCGGCGTTGCTTTGATTTCTTAGTGCAATTGTTTTTTTGTTTAGTTTGACATTTTTTCATTCAATAAAACGAAATTGTTTAAGAATGGGTCGTCGAACTACAATTTTTGAGAGAAATTTAATTATTACTCATTACAGGAATGGATACACCCCAAAGAGACATAGCCAAAATGGTAAATAAATGTCCGTCAACTGTTCAGCATATCATTGAACTTTACCGGAATGAAAATAGAGTCGAGAATAAGTCAAGGTTGGCTCCAAATAAGATCTTCAATGAACGTGAAGAAAGATGGATTTTAAGAGAGGTATCAAATAATCCAAAAAAAACTGCGCCAAAGTTGTGCGCCGAGGTGGGAAAGACAGTTTGGAAAAAGGTGTAACTCCGAAACAGTTCGACGGATCTTGCGAAATAATAATTCACATGGTCGAACTGCTAGAAATAAGCCTTTCATTACCCAAAGAAATAGACGCGTGAGATTGGAATTTGCCAGAGAGCATATCAATAAAGACTTGAACTTCTGGAATTCAGTAATATTTGCTGATGAGACCAAAATAAACTTATTTGGGTCCGATGGAAAAATATCAGTGTGGAGAAAGCCTAACGAAGAATTAAAATTGAAAAATATGAAAGTTACGGTAAAGCACGGTGGAGGTGGAGTGATGTTATGGGGCTGTATGTCATCTGCAGGAGTAGGTAACATGCATTTCGTCGAAGGGAATATGAACCAATATGTGTACTTGGATATACTAAGGCAGCATATCGTCGCTAGTGCCCAAAATTAGATATTGAAAACAATTATCGGTTCTATCACGACAATGATCCAAAGCACACGTCATTTCGAGTCCGCAGTTGGTTGCTTTATAACTGTCCAAATGTTATTGAAACACCAGCCCAGTCACCAGACTTAAATGTAATTGAAAATTTGTGGCTGACATTAAAAAATAAAGTAAATAATGCCCCAATATCAAATAAAACTGAATTCAAAGTAAAAATTACTGAAGCATGGAACACTATTTCTCCAGAATATACTAGAAAGTTAGTCGAATCAATGTCCAGAAGATTACAAGCCGTTATTGATAATGAGGGAGACCCGACCAAATATTAGCAGGCTTATTTCAAATTCTACTGTTTGTTTTCTCTAATAATTTTGGTATATTGAATTTTGCATCATTTAAGCTGTGACGTTAAAATCGCATATAATTGAATTAATTATTTATTGTTAATTAAGTAAGGCATATTTAAGACAAAAAGTAATTCATACTTTTTTAGAAGACTCTTTACTAATTTAATTTCAATAAGTTGTTTTTCCAAATAAATAAAGAGGCACTGAGACCAGTTAGTCTTTTCTTATAGCGACTGCATCATTTAAGCTGTGAGTCACTGTATATTCTTTGGCCAGGTTATATAATAATAATAATAATCTATATCTATAATATATATAAAATGCAACGTCTCTCTGTCTATCTGTCTGTCCGTTAGTGCGCTTATCCCTTGAGAATCACATCCGATTTACGTGATTTCTTAACTTCATACATATGTTCTCTGACCAGGTTATAGATATATATTTTATTACATCTATAATATATATAAAATGCAACTTATCTCTGTCTGTCTGTCTGTCCGTTAGTGCGCTTATCACTGGAGAACCACTTATCCGATTTACGTACTTTTTTTTAAAAAACATACATATGTTCTCTGGCCAGGTTACAAGCTATATTTTATTACGGTAGTAGCATAAGGAATGAGCAGTGACGATAATAGTGAATGAAGTCGGAAAAAAGTTTGTCGCTAGCGCGT